>CAEFZX010021683.1:0-73103 GCA_903066825.1 Alfaro cultratus
CTATCTATCTATCTATCTATCTATCTATCTATCTATCTATCTATCTATCTATCTATCTATCTATCTATCTATCTATCCATCCATCCATCCATCCATCCATCCATCCATCCATCCATCCATCCATCCATCCATCCATCCATCTATCTATCTATCTATCTATATATATATATATATATATATATATATATATATTCTGCCATCTAGTAAACAAATTTACCCACAATGAATCTAGATAAAACAAAGTTCAAATAAATAAAAATGATAGGTGTTTTATGTATAATATAAAATATATGTAACATATTACATTATAATATATTATTTTAACATACTTTTGTGAAACAACATAATAATAACATATGTTTTATACTTTAATATTATAATAGTGTAATATGATTGTATACTATATTCATAATATATTAAATCAAATCATATATTAAAACACAAAAAACTCTTTATTTTTCCAACATATATTTTAAACTATTTATCATATAAGTCTAATAAAGCTAAATGAAGAAGAGGTGAATAAAATAAGCAGTTGCTATAATCATGAGTTCCTCTAATGACTTGACTCTGACAGATTTCGTACTCTGCCCAACATTTGAACCTTGAAGCAGATGTGAGAAGGTTCTCATGGAGTATCTGGATTCAACACTAACATTTATAAATGAGGTGTGAGGCAAAGGTAAACAATCACCTGGAGCACCAGGTGATTGTTCTAAGCTCTGGTAATTGGTTAAAAAAGAATTTTATACTGGCACAAAAAAAAAAAAAAAAAAAAAAAAAAATGCAGCCTGTGCAAAAGCTCCGAATGTGGATGTTTATCTCCAAACTTTTACTTTACTGAATCCATCATTTAGGGAAAAAAAGGGAAGTTCAAAAAAAAAAAAAAAAAAACAGAAAGAAATGTGCCTGCATGTGAATGGGTATGTGTGTGTGTGTGTGTGTGTGCGTGTGCGTGTGTGTGTGTGTCAAAAACTTCCTAAAGACCAGGCAGCTTCCACCCTCTCTCCTAATTGCATTGATTTTTTAGCACAGTAAATCTAGCTGTGTCACAATCTGCACTCCCCAGGCATGATGTACTGCTCCAACACCAGCCTGCATGTCTGCTCCCAGAATTGCTGGCTTAAAGTTTGAACGGTGATGGCGTGATTAATGGTGGAATTAATTAATTGCTAAATATATGCTAATTGTTTAATCGGTCGCCTGATCTATATAAGATCATTTATAGAATAAATGAGTTGATTTAGAAAGTGTATTGATTAAATGTGACAATGAGTTATACGCCTGACTACCTGATTTGCTATTTTCCCAATTAAATTTGCAAAGCTCTTAAAAAGAGTGTGATTTTGCAAAGTGTGGCCCATCCAAGTGATCTACACCACACCTGACACGGCTGTACTTATTTATGAAATCCGACAGCTGATAATGACGCATTAATATTAATGCAAACTGTAAATTTTCATATTGCTCTACAGAAACCAATCCAAACGCATTTGTCACCACAACTGCAGCCATATTTTACATTTTTTAATGGAAACTGAAGTGTAGGTTCTGAGTAAGGTCAAGTGAGAAGAACTAGATTTTAGTTTTCTTGTTTCTTTTTATTTATTTTCTCCTGTAAATTACATGTAGATTACATTAAATAATTATATTTAAAAAAAAAACAAACAAACATTCAGGAAACATTACTGATATTCAATCTAAATTACGATAGATTTTCAAAACAGACAAGATGTGATGTGACTTAAAAAAAAAAAAACACTTAAGGGAGCTGAAGGCATGACTCAGAAATTATAATGAGCTACAAATAAAGTTGTAGCAAGGTATATGAATCAGGAAGTTGCTGATTTTCCTTCTATGCTGCTAGAAGAGATTCTGCAAACTGAGAAACAAACAAACACAATTTACACTGTTTATTTGGTTGTTTGAAGCAGAGGCTTTGTTAATCCAGTGCACCCCCAGTGTTTGCATGGTTAGGGGCCACCACAGGTACCCAGGTATACTTGAGACCTGTTGTAAAAATGCTTAGAAGTGGCTATTTTAATTAAATGAACACCAACTTAGAAGACACACTGAAAACAGTCTTAGCTTTACCACAGAAGCTAATGCCTACACTCTTCCTTATGTTCACTCTTGAGGGCACAGTCAGAAAACAAATGAAGCTCCTGGATTGGTCGATTTACAAACGCCAGCCAATAGTGTGTCAAGTAGTATTGTGCCCAGTTGATCCAGCTCCCCAAGGTGCATTTTCTTCTTAATGTTTTAGATATGTTCTAAATAAAAATTAAAAATTCTGCCCATAGGCAGTTTTTCAGCAAATACTGAACCATGAATTGGAGGAGCCCACTGTAGTCGTAAACAAGCTGTTAATTAGGTCAGTGATAAACACATGCTATTCAACGTTCTCCAGATTCTTTATTTAGAAATGTAATTGTATCTGTGAGTGTTTGTTATCATTATTACAGCAACTGCTGTCCCAAGGCACTAAAGCTCAAAGGTGTTGAGAAGCACCCCCCCCAGTCCAGCAGGAGGCGCCCAAGAGGATCTAACCTCTGACATGGACTACATGTCTAACAACTTCAGATTTGTAGTTCTGTTTACCAGGAGTTCTAAATATGCTTTGAGGGCTTCTGGATATCAGATCTGAAAGACTTTAAAAGTAGTTTTAAAGTTAAATAACATTTAGTTGGTGATTGGTGTTATTGGAAGTGGTCACATAAATAATAATAGTAATAAAAAAACCTTTCCAGGCCCCAAAATACTTGAGAATGAAAGGAGGCAAGACAGCAACACAAACATCAAATTAAACTAAAAATGACTAAAAGCTTAGACTAAAAGCTTATCCATGAGTTCGAATGGCCCAGTCAAAATCCCACTGAAAATTATGCGCTACTTTGTATCGGTCTGTCACGAAAACTCAATAACAAACAATAATGTTTGTGACAAAATGGGAAAAGTGGGTATGAATAATTTTGCTGGTAGAGTGTTTATAAAATGCACAGGGAAGACATACATATGAGCATCCCTTGATTCTTTTCCTCACTGAATCTTGACATTCGAGCGACTATTATTCCCAAATGACAAAGTTCCACTAAACAGTTATGAAAACACCTTTATACAGCGACACCCGGTGAAAAACCGCATGTGATAAACACACACTCGGGCATGTGCTGACACCCACGGAGACTAAAACTTGACTGAAGCTTTAAAAAAATATGTAAAATTCGTGAACTGGACGTCTTATTCAAGCAAACACAGAGATTCCAACAATGAAATCCAGGTTTTCTCTGAAATCACAACTGCCAAGAAATCTACCTTTCAGACACATTCATCTTCCTCTCTGTCTTGTCTCCCACCTTCTGTTTATTCTGGCTCTCTTCAGCGCCATTACTGCCGTGCATGTCAGATCTCTTAGAGGGAAATGAAAAACAGCAGTCATTTTAAAGTGCAGGGTAGGTTATAAAGTCTGGCACGTCACTCTCTGTATTTGTGTCTCCCTTGCTAGTATATTCTGTATTACATCCTGCATACCACTGCTAAATGTGAAACTTCATAAAATGTCTCCCAATTTAGTGTCTCTGTTTTAACTGAAGCTAAAATACAAACAGTGGCTCCAGTTTTGAGACTTCCAACACGTTTAGATCTGATTGCACAGAACTTATAAAAGCTTAATATGGTCTCCAGCTCAGAGAAAGAAACAAGTGTGACATTTTTACAGCTATAAAGCCCACATGCAATCAGCTCTCAGACAGAAATTCCTTTTTTGTAGCTCTTATTTACATTTTGTCCATCTTTGTGAGTGAGTGAGTGAGTGAGTGAGTGAGTGAGTGAGTGAAAGCAATTAGCCTAGCGGAGCTCTCCGCAATGTCATGATAGCACTGAAAAGGAATGATTACACAGGTGGGAAACATCGCCGTGTCTTCAGAAAAGAAATGCACATAAGCAAATGTTGGTGTTCTTGGTCCAGAGGTCACATGTGGCACTTGTAATGATTTTTTTTTTTTTTAAGATTTTTTCGTAGTTCCTCTGAGGTGATGAATGAGAATGGGTAATGTGCCAGTAGCAATATCTCTACAAGTAGCTTATTTCATGTTGCCAAATATGATTTATGACAAAAAAAAGGGGGGAGGGAGGAATCTTGTGACTTCACCATTTGCCCTCCTGCACTTCTGTATAGCCTGAGAGAAGTTTAGGGGTACTGGATTGACACAGCAGCTGCAAACATCTGGTTTGGCCATATACTCAAGCTTTTTTTTTTCAGTTCAGCGACTATCTGCAGAAAAAAAAGGTGAAATAATAAAAAAAATTAAATATAATAAGGCAAGATAATTAAGTTACAACTTTGTTTCTCGGACTTTGCTGTCCAACATTTTCTAAGTCCAACTAGTAGTGATGTCCTCTCTGGCATTCTTTTAAATAAGTGCCGTTAAAGTGACAAGATATGTTTTCACATGCAGGAATAACGTCTGCTGTTTGCTGTGCAAAACGAGAAACCCTGATTGGAATAAAATTTACTGCTAAATGCTGTTTCTCTGTAAGGCTACCACATAAAAGTTTTACAGCTAACAAAGAGAGAGAGAGAGAGAGAGAGAGAGAGAAAGAGAGAGAGAGAGAGAGAGAGAATGAGATAGGAAGGTTTTGAGATGTAGCTAGATATTCCCCTTCCAAAAAGTGCCACTTTTGCCTTGTCTTTCTGCAGAATATTTTCTCTTGGAGCAATTTTGGTAGGAAGGCTACCAAAAAGGTTCATCACTGTTCCATAGTTTCTGTATTTGGAGATAATGGTGTTCATTCTGAGTCTCCACTAGTTAGAAATTGCTGTTCAACAGAAAGCTGAAGACATTTTTGAAATCAGGTTATTTCAGCCCTTTTTTTAACACTGCTGTAGAGATTTGTTTATTTAAGAATACTCCTGATGAAATTACTGCAACACCAATTCAGAATGAATATTTCTGATGTGTCAAAATGTTATAATGTTAAAGATTAACATAAAATTAGAGAAAAAAAATGTGCGCTGTGACATGATAAGACACTTACCATGTCATGTGTGAAAGCAAGATTGTCTTTTTGTTATCGTTCATCAGATAATCTGTTTTCAGATTTGTAAAAAAAAAAAAGTATATATATACAGTATATATAGTCTCCATCCAACTCTTACTATTTGAAAACAGTAAGAGTTGTTCTATAGTTTGCTTGTTCTTTTCCACAGTAAAACTCCAAATTTTATATAATGGACTTCATTACCAATTCATTTCCTGAAACTACCAAAAAATCCCCAAAATTTTACTTTTCATAAGTGCCATTAGCGTCTCTGTCATTCTAAATAATATTAATATAAAATCAATGTGGGTAAAATGTTCAAGACATTTAGAAACTCTATTAATTCCAGCAGTGTGTGGCGTCATATTTAGATTTAATAGAACATTTTTAATGAAGCAGATTGGAAAAGGGATCCTTGCCTCCATTACTGGATGATAGATAACTGAGAAAGGTTAGCAGCCACTCATTAACACTCTCTTAAATTACGAAAGTACTTACTGCTTTTTTTCCCCCTCCCCATCTTTCATTGCTTCCCTCTTAAATGAGATAAAATAATATTGAGAGGATAGAAGTTGAATCAAGCCAAACCATAATTAAACGCTCTGACAGGGTGAAAGTATCCTCTGGTGGTGGTGGTGGTGTTTGTTAATGTAGCTGCATGTTCACACTTCAGTTTCAGTCCCCACCACTGTCTGTGGGAGTGTGATAGAAAAGTCTTAAAGTCTCTTGTTAGCGTCAAACATGAATGTTAAGTACAATTATTTAAGCAATTAGCTGAACTGCTTGAAACAGGAAGTGAGTTTTTACTATTTGTAGCTCTTTAGGGTAATGTTGGGTTATAGCAGACATTAAGGAGAAAAGTCTCTTGCATTTTATGTCATTGCATCAAAAAATAGGGTCTAGTCTTTGGGTTCTGCTGAACGTAGGGACAGTGTAAAACAACCGCAAAGTACATTTAATGAGCAGTTTTTAAAGACCTTAAATTTTGTAGTGGATATGAAAAGCATCCCACATTAAGTATTACCAAAATTCTGTGCAGACAGGACCACTTTGATGAGACCAACTGCAAGGAGGTGCAAGAATTATGATTGCTGCAAAGGCGTGAGTTGTTAGTATGTTGCGTAAGTAAGACAGTGAATTTTATGTGTGAATCACTCTAGCAAAAACCAGCAATACTTAGCTGAAGATGAAAATATCCTCTATAAGATGTTCTGCAGCTACACAACTTATGAAAAGCAACTTATAGAAATACTAAACGTGGAAAACAAAAAAAACCTAAATTCATATGAAGAAGGAAATACGGTGAAATCAATTTAAAAGCCCATAGCTGACAACCCCAAAACTCTCATTGACATGCAAGTCATCGGTCCATGAAGGCACCAGGTTTATCATGACAGTTAAGGGGTTAAAAACACTTATCTAAGGATGAGAGACTGAGATATTTATAGATTTTATGATTAGCTGAAAAGACTTAGTTTTGTCTGAAATGTTTAGCATTTTTCCTAAAAAACCTAGAATGACTTCTAGTAATTTGGTTTAGCATATTTTAGCAGCAAGGCAGTTCAAAGAGCTTTACATAACAAAAGCGTAACACAGCCACCAACTATGAAACAAGCAACAAACATTACATTATTCCATATTATGAGTGTTATTTCTTACAACTGATGCAAGTGCTACTCTGGTAATGTATCACAGACCCAATATTACTGTTTCTTAATCTCATGTTATGCCATGCAGACATTCATTCTGCGCTCATGAACATTCACTCCCCTCTTGAAATATGCGTCCAAGTGGCTTCATCTGACAGACGTACTTCTTAAATCCTGCTTTAAATTTACATTCTACACTCATCTAAACGTGAGCAAACTATACAAAATGGCAGCACATAAACGGGAAACACACTGATGTGCTAGAAAATGATACTTTTATAATGTGTTTTATTGCTTCATAAAAAAAAAATACTTAAACAAACTGCTAGTTATAGCAGCAAAGAATAAGCTTCTTTATTGTGCTACAAAGTGCATTCGATACAAAGTTTATAATATACTTTTTTGAGACCTGATGGTAGTAATGTAACCCGAACTGACAATATGCAGGCTTGTGTTTCACAGGGAGGAGTTTTAAGTTCACCTAACACCAATGAAAATTGATTTAATTCCAACTTATTAACATTTATTTGCAACTCTCAGTTTCATCATCTGAGAACATTTTATTTTATATTCAATTAAATAGAATGGGATCTATTTGTCAGATGTATAGTATATTTTGAAAATAACAACCGTTGTGCAGGTATTTAACATATGTTCAATAAACTCACATCTCTACTGTTTTTTAAAATATATTTTTTATTGGTTGGGATGTAATATTTCAATTTTTGTGGTCAAATTTTCCTGTTGTTCAAAAATCACCATACTGAACAAAAGAATGGCTTGAAGTTTGACTCTTATTGTGATCAAATGTAAATTTCAAATGTATGTAATATGATTGCACTCATTTTGACTTCTTTATACACAATATTGAAGTGTTAAAAAAAGAACTACATCAAATTACTGAGGAGATTCGTAACTAATAGCCAAAATCCTGAGATCTGCTACGTACAATTAAGCCCAAACTGCTGAAAAAAAATAAAATAAAACAGACTAAAAATGTAATGCAATTTAAATGTGTAACCTGTCTGATGCATAATGTGCATTGATAGTTAATTGTTTTTTCCCTCATAGCTTTAAACAAACTACAGCAGAGGCTGAAAAGAGAATCGGGAGGAAAAGTAGATCTTGATAAAAAAATAGAGGTCATAAGGTATTCTTCATTTTGCTGAGTACCACAGAAGTGGAATCACTTGGGACGTTGGTATATAGGCCACATGCTGCTAAAACACTGCCGTGCTGTTACATGATTATGACTTGATCCATTCTCCGGCGAAAGCTCGTGCTGGCGGAAATCAAGTACCCTGAGGCTTACAGCACGCAGCCCAAGGCCTAAAAGGTAATGGCATGAAATATAGATATAGAGGTGACAGATGTTTACAGTGCGTTGTGAGATGGCATTGAGACACAACGGTGTGGCTCCCTCCATTGGAGAGGAACCTGATGAGAGGTATAGGAAAGAGATGGAGTGATAAAGGAGGCGCTCTGGCAGTGTTTGCAGGCAGATCATTAGGACCCCTCTTTAACTCAACCCCCAGTGACAATCTATTGCTCTCCTCCCCTGTCAGCGAATCATTATGGTCTGATCATTAGTGACATCGCCACATGCCCATCACTCAGGCTGGTGCCATATTGGCAGATGAACAGCCTCTGCCCCAGGCCCACTAATCTGCAGAGTTCAGACAGGAAGGATGAAGAAAAGTCAGAAAGGCTGGACTCTTTTCATTCGGCTTGAATGTGGAAATCTCAGCAGCAGTGGGAGTGAGAGGAACAAACTATATTTTTCAAAAGGAATGTATATTTTTGGCACAGATTAAAGGGTACAAGTCATTAAAGAACGTAATCGCTCCCTTTCTGATTGATATTGTTTTTGCTTTTCATGTCAAGCTTAAAAGTTTCAAACAAATCCTTATCTCCTGCAAATATGAGTTGGTTAATACAAAGCACAATTTTCAAGTTATGATTTTATTTATTAAGGGAAAGAAAATATCCAAATTAACCCAACCATGTGCAAAGACATAATTGCCCCTCTTTTTAAATCATATAAACTGCTCTGATTAACTGTATTTCGTTCGGTTCAGTTTCACTGGCCACACAAACGAGCAAGCCTTGTTACTGCCAGACTTATAGAGTTTGTACATTACTTATACAGTATCTGTTGTATAATATGAATTAAGTTAATCCTAAAAGCAACAAATCAGCAATTCAGGACACTTCTGCTCAAAAACAAACAAATCTATTTCACATTTGTCAGAAATCAACTTCTTGGGAAATTTTCACAGTGGCTTTATGGAACAAAATATTGATGTTTTGTGTATCATGCATTCTCTTTCATGGCATAAAGCTAACATAACATTATTCTGACATGATAATAGCAGTAGTGTGATGGTCCAGGGCTGACCCAGATGATTTATTGTGATCAATGGAGTCATGAATTCTGCTCTCTATCAGAAAACTGATAGATAGCCATCAGTGGGTGACCATAAGCTTAAGTGCCCTTGGGTTATGATCAGAACAATGATCCAAAGCAGATGAACAAGCCCATCCAAATCAAAGGTTTTGGAGTAGCCTAGTCAAAGTCCAGACTGATTGAGACTGTTTATGCTCAAACACCCTCCAAAGCACCTTTTATATCATGGGAGAAGAAGTGGAGGTGGTTGAGAAATATAAACAGTTCAGTGTTCACCTGGACAACAGACTGCACTGGGGATGCAGCAATAAAGCAGAAAACAATAAGCAAAAGAACAGACTGTATTTCTTGAAGAAGCTTAAGTCCTTCACTGTTTGCAGCAAGATGCTGCTTGTCTTCTATAGAGCGGCATCTTGTCTGCAAGCATCATCTTTATGACACCGTTAAACAGCGACTCTTCATTCAGAGCCTTCGTCTGATCACTGTACACAGTCCGAGTTTTACATTTTGAACTTAAATGTGTGAATTTATTAACTTTGGATTAGGTTTTAGGTTAGAACTTGAAAAAACCAAAAGAAGAAAAAGACAGGAGTGGGAACTATTTCCCAGGGTGCTTAGCAGCATGTTTTTGTATCCTGTGTTGCACCGTGAGTAAGACGGAAGTATGTTACATTAATCTGACTCTTGTGTGTTATTAAGGCAGATGTTCATTTTAATGCAGCTGCCAGTTTGCAAAGCTTGAGGATCATGTCCTGCTCACACCAAATGTTTTTGGGCAGAATTCATTTTGATGTTTAATAAAAATCATCATAAGGCCAGAAATTGTGTTCATGCAATTTGAAACAAGAAATTAAATTTTTCCAAAGTGAAATAAGTAGTTCTTTTAACTTCATATTGTCAGTAAAAACAACAGAAAAATGTGTGCTCTTTAACTAGACAAGGACAGTTTTTTTTCTCGCATATTGTGAAATAATTTGGTTGAAATTGCAGCATTAAGCTAAAACTTACATTCAAGATTAATGAACTTAAACTTGTCTCTTGTCGTTAAATCAACGTCATAAACTTTCATTTCTGAGTTAAAACCAAAGGAATTTTCTTGTTGACTTAAATTGCATTTTCAAGGTAGCAGGTGGACTTTCATTTTCAACTTATATCACCTTCAGATGTTTCACAGTGTGTAGCATTTATCAAAAATATTTATGTGAAGTTTTGCCACTTGATATAAAAGATTAATTTATTTCAAAGTCTTTTGCTGGTCTCAATGAGTAAGATGGAAGTATGTTACATTAATCTGTTTTATACAGGTCAACAAATGCAGACTTGTCAATAAATGCAGACTTCACAATGTGGTGCATTTAATCACCAGTTTCAGCACATAAGTCATGATTAAATAATATTTGGAAAGAACCAAATTATACATTTGTAGAGCAGAACAAAGTATTCAATCTTGGCTATAATACGCACAAACTGAAAGATTTCATTAATTTGAACTCTGGAGACTGTGTCAGCTCATTACTGTATGTTCTCAGATGATGATGCAATGAAAACCAGAAATGCATGGCCTCTGTTTTGTGACCTGTAAATAATTGATAAATCAATTTTCTTGACTGGAACGCCAAATAATTAAGCAACGCAATTCTTATCAGTTACATTTTTGTCTTAATTGTTGCCTTCGCAGAACAGCACAGCAAAACACCATGCCATTTTTCAATTAAAAGGTCCAGATGTTTTTGGAGGCTTCAGTAGACACAGGCAGTTGTGAGAAATGCTTTATCTGCGTTGTAATAATCACTAGAACATCAGCTCCGGGCTGCATTTACATACTCATGTTTTATTCCAGGCCTCTTTCTAATGCACCGCTTAATTATACTGAGCGCAGACAATGTCAGACCCCCATAGCTCCAAATTTATTATTGCACCATGTGAAGCAGAAACCATCAAACCTAGTGTACCTCATCACAGCTTATTGTACCAAACCCATCACAGCTCTCGTACGATGGCAAACACACCCTGATCTCTATAAGGAAGATATTACATTCTCATATTGCATTCATAGAAAACAAATAATCATAAAATTAATCAAGACAAGCCTCATCTCCTTTGCAAAAAGTATCATAACTTAATAAAGTCATATAATTAACCTCCAATTACAGAAATCTGGGGACAGCTAAGAAATCCTACTAGCGTGACGTGTGTTGTGAGCAGAACACATCAGTGTTGGGGCTCAGTCTTCTCCGCAAGCGAAGGAGTTTATATATCCAGGTGTCTTGTTCACGAGTATGATGGAGTGAGAGGTGGATATATGGATTGGGGCTGCAGTAATGTGGGACCTCCTCCAGTTTTTTGAAGCAAGGAAAGAGCTGAGCCAGAAAGCAAAGGCTCACCTGTCATTATGAGCTTCCTCTGTAAGGTGACGGGGCTCACACGTAGCGATAGGGTGAGGAGGTTTGTCATCTACCGGGGGGCCTCAGAGTATTCAGGCATTGCATAGGGCCAGTTGAGATGGATCCCACCTGAATGCCTCCTTCTGGAAGTTTTCTGGGCACATCCCACTGGGAAGTTTGTCCTCTGTTCTCTTTCCGACACATATTTTTAAAAATGTGGCAGAAATTAATAGCTTCTTCACTTGCTGCTAACCTACTCCATGAAGTTAGTTTCTGATAGGTTGAGCAGGTCCTCATGAGATCTCTTTGGAAGATAGCACATGGTGCAAATGCAGCTGACTGATGAGAGATCGGCAGGAAGAGAGAGAACCAGGACTGATCATCTGCTTAAATTAGATTACAATTGCTGATTTGTTTGCATATCACATTTTGCTGCATTTCTCTCATTTGATGTACAGATTTCTGCTTTATCTTTCTTTTGCACCTCAGATGTTTGTGATCTCTTATTGAGTCTTTGGATAGATGTTTGAGAAATTATTTATGTTTCTTAATATAGTTTAATGTAACATTCAATTTTACATGAGCGTAATTCCATCTGATTGTCTATATAGACTTTTATTGTGATAATTCCCACTTTGGGGGGTGAGTGGGGGGTGAGGGGGGATTAAAACAGACATCCAAACCACACAGTACATAAAAAAAAATCACTTCTTGAGGCAATTTAAACCGACATCTCCGGTTTGGTAAGGTCACATATTCCATTACAGTGAGCAGAGAGTCGAAGCTCAGTGTCCCCATCCTCTCAACCGCCCTCTTTCCCCCCCTCCACCCCAGTCCAACATCTCAGCCCCACTGCTCACCAATCCCTCTAAGAACAGCCAAGCATGGAAGAAATATTCTTATTTAGATGAGGGCTCGGCGAGGGGCACAGTATAGCATAACAGAAGATGAATACAATGTAGTGCGGCAAGCATTGTGAGCGACTCCAATACAACCTCCTGTACAGAAGGCAATCAAATCTGGCAGTCATGTGTAAAGATACTTATCTGCCTGGAGAGGATTTCAGCACCGTATTTCTGGGAGAAATGGAAATCAGGGTTGACAGCTGCTTGTCACTGGTATATATTCAGGACATTTGATCTCAATAGAGAAATTTCTCTGAGAAAAAAACTGGAAATAATAACAGAATACTTAGTAGAAAGATGCTGGTCCTGCTTTGAGGACATTGGTAAAAAAAACAGGAAGCTCCCAACAGTAAGTAAGCATTAGGACACATGCATTTTCCCACTTTGCCCACAAACATTGCTGCTAGTTTTGTAAGAAATGTGGCGTATTATATTAATGCACTATAACATCTGGACTATGTTACTGATTTGTGATCCTTCTTTTTTGTTTTGTTTTTTGAGTCGTCATGTTCTAGTTTTCTCTTGACACACCTGTAAATTTACACTCCTCCCAGCTCTTGTGAAATATGACAATGCGGCAGCAAAATAAGAGTTTGACACGGGCAAAAGCGCTTTGTGAACTGGCATCCCCTGCGAATGTGGAATTATCGCCCAACCACCGAAATGACTTCACAATTCCAGCAAGCGGCGTTAATCAGATTTTCCCCTCCAGAGCCGTAGTTCATTGTCATTGCTAATGGAGCCTCCTCTGCAGGTTGTTGCTCTTCACTAAATTAGTGTGAAGCCTTATCCCAAAAACATTGACTAATACTGCACTTAATCTTGGAAACTCTCAACTCCTGTGAAAAATCTCATCTGGAATGACACTGATTCATCGGAGCGTTGCCCCGCATCGCATTCATCATGTTCCTGACAAAATTAATCTTGATAGACTGAAACCAAATTACACCTGAGTTCACACCCATTGCTCACCACAAACACTGAATAAATATTTATTGATGATATGCGTAATTTTCTCTGGGACAGGAGTGGCTAGCGAGGAAAATAAAGATGAAATGGGAAAAGTTTTACAGTAAGAAACTGAAGACCATACCTTCCACAAGTATTCACTCCCATTGAAATGTTGTATTTTTATTCACATTGTTGTTATATATATTTTTTATTTGGATTTTATGTGACACGAATCATAGTGAAATGGAAGGAAAACAATACATATTTTTATATAAATGAATACAAATCTGAAAAGTGTGGCGTGCACATGTGCTCTGTCCTCTCTGAAGTGTGTTGAAGCACCTTTTGCTACAAGTCTTTATGGGCATGTCTCCACCAGCTTTCGACGTCCCATTTTTCTTAGCAGAATAAGTAATAAGTGATGCTGCCACCACAAAGCTTTACTGTGGAAGTGGTGTAATGTCCTAATTTTCCACCAGGCACAACATTTTACATGCTGAAAATAAAAAGAAAATATAAATACATTTTAGCTCCTTATTTGCATACTTGTCCTGTTACGGCTTTAACCTCATTGTATCAAAGGTTGGAATAATGTGTTTGATTGTACACTTTTGTTCTCCAAGAAGTCTTTAAAATAAAAGTTTACTAATTAGATCAAATATGAAAAATAGGTCTGGATTTAGAGGGTTTCAGAGTAAGCAAGCTCTAATACAAAAGAATGCCGCAGTTTTTAGCTTATAGTACGAGTTGGCCTTTGATTGCTTAAAAGTGTATTTTATGTCCTCACTTTAACTTTGATGATGGAAAAAGAGTTTTGAATATATTTTTCAAAAGTCTCAAATCATTGACAGTCTTTTGTTCAGCTTTGTAAGCAGTAAACTGTGTCATCTCCTCATATGAATGAGGTAAAAAAATAAAAAAAATCCCACCCTCAGCCTTATTAACCAAACGCATACACATCTCCCATCATTTGTCTTCCAAATGAACTCATTTTTCACTTCTAATTAAAACAAGTTGAGATGAGGAAGAGCATGGGAGAAGCATTTGTTTGGGAGCAGAACAGTGATTCATTTAGACATATATGTTTGGCTTCTGTTTTAAAGAAAGCAACGTGACGTACGAACACAGACTAATAGCGACGCCAATGACAGAGAGCTGCTGATACACCCAGCTGACAGACGGGGATGAAATGCTGCGAGCAGGACAATTTTTTTTTTCTTGCCACCAGTTCAAAAAACAAACAACAAAAAAAACCCTCATCTGTTGTCATACACGATAATCTGAAAGGCAAACAGCAGTTCAAAAGGAATATTTTAAATGATGGGGCTTTCTGCCTTTATGTTGGTGATTGATTGAATGGAAACTCGGCATTCCACAAATCATCCCTGTAATTAGCTGTAAGCAGCACTATGACGATGCCATCTCTGTCTCAAAACACGAATAGTCAGGGTGGGGGCACCAGCTAGAGCTCCAGCAGAGTCTGGGGCTTGTGGGAGGGGGATGTAACAGGGCTTTGAAAAGATGAGGGAGGGTTGGCAGCGAGTGGGGGGGTGGAAGCCCCAGGCAGCCTGTGCTGCACACCCAGGTGCTGCTGTCAGCTGGAGTCCTGCTCCTGCTGCTCGCCAAAGACTGATTTAATTATTTCACTTCCCTCTGTCCCTGCATTTCTTTAATTCTTTGTCTTCTCCACCTTCAAACCCCGTGCCTTCTCTATGAAAGTAGTTAGCACGATATAAAATGCATATTTAAGAGCTGGCAATGCACCGATTGAACGGGGAGCGATACTGAATGCCCGATTCTGCCTTGATTGTTGCGAATTACATTTTCTGTTCATGTTTATTAAATGCATTAAAAAAAGAACACACACCATTTTGGAAATAAATAAAAATCATACAAAGCGTATATGAATGTTTTGATGCCTACATGGAGATAATGTTTTTCCTCTAAAGTCAGCTAAATTAAAAACTGCTGATTTTGCCCTCATTTGACTTTATATTACTTAAAAAAACAGGGTGTGCTAAATGATACATGACATAAAAGATAATAATTGGTATCAGTCAACACCCTAATCAGTGCATCTTTATAAATAATGAACTATTTAATAGTTCATTAAAACTATTAAATAGTTTTAAAACCACAAACTTAAAAAAAGTGCCAAAAAATTGGCTTACATTTTCCAGAACCAAATTTTGACACAATTATCGCCTAATCCGTTTCCTTCCATTCACTTCATTTTCATACATAATGACAGAAATTTGTATTATAATTACAAATGTTCTGTATTGTTACACTCCAGCAGCGGTGAAGGAGATCCGAGCTCCAGTCGCCTGGGTTGGAGGTCGCAGGACTTGTGTTATCAATTCTCAATGATTTAAATTACTCGAGTTCTTTTTCTCTTATCTGATCTTTTAAAGGGCAATGAAAGGGCCCATCTTTATACTGAAACCTGTCCTCAATCACTGTTAATGCTAACTCCATGTACACGTAAGAGGGCTGATAAGGAATCATTAGTCTCGTTAATGGAATCACAGGTCCAATCCCTTCATCCTTTCCTATTGAAAAGTGCTCTTCATTTCAAAGTTGTTCTGCTTTATTAAAGCTCATTACCATTTCCCTTTTAATAAGCACTCTTTAAAGTCATTACCTGCAGTGGAGTTAAAGGCTTCGCTATTAAAAGGTTACTTTAATGTGAATAATGGCCTCCCGATATACTCAAGTTAATTACTATTGGATACTGGTTCCAGTTTAATCTAATGCCTAAACCTTAATGAAAGATATGTTGCGATACATTGAAAGGACAAAAATTGTTCCCAGTCAACACAGGCGTTTTGGTTCTGCCTCTGCTCACACACGACATTCCTCCGTCTGCAGCCTGAATTTGAACCTGTTCTCCTTCCTCAGAGCGTCACTGGACACATGGTCGGTGTGGTTAATTGCCACAGAACTAAGTCTTATTAAAGGTGTCGTCATTAATCAGCTTTTTTGTGAGATTGTGTTGAAGTCATCATCTACTCTGTTTTTTAGAGTCTCAGAAAAGAAATGCAGCGACTTCCTGACCTCACAAACATGCTTTCACTTGATTTATTTTCTTTTTAAACTCACTAATAAGGGTGATGGTTTCTTTTTTTTCCTTTTACAAATTGTTTTAATTTCACCTTTACTTTAATCAAAGAAAATGTAATTAAAGCACAATGAAGTACATATATATATATATATATATATATATATAGTAGCAAACACATTTGTTGATTTTGCTTGACTCTCTTAATTTCTCTTACTGTATTTATTTAGTTTCTTTTATGTTTTCATAAAAAATAAGAATTAATAGCAAATACACCATTTCCTCAAAGGTATCGGGTCACTCCTTTAACTCATCAAATTCCAAACTTCTTGCCAATCCCAAGGCCAAAGTTGCATTTTTTTTTTTACTTCGGCATGAAAACTCCTTCTGTAAACATTTTTGACAGGATGAGTCGCTCTCAGGAGCTCAGGGAATCCAAACCTGTGAGGAGATGCCAACTATGCAATGAGTTCAGCCATGAAATTTCCTCACAACTAAAAATAAATACCCTACAGTTAAATGTTAGTGGTGCTACATCAATGTGGAAGCAAATGGGAATGAAAACAACTCAGCCATGATGTGGTTAAATAATTTATGTGGTGTAAATTTGCAGAGTGGAGTCAGGAGGAGAGGAGTCACAAAGTGTGCAGAGATCGGTAACTTTCTGCTGAGCCAGTGGCGGCCAAACTTTAAACTTCCCATGGCCTTCAGATTAGCTCCGCATCAGTGCGTAGAGAGCTTCATGGAATGAATGTCCATGGCTGAGAAGCTACGCCGTAACCATGACACAGTGATGTGCAGAATGGAGTAATGTGAAGCACACCGTTCCTGGATACTAGATGTGAGATGTGATCCTTGGAAAGATGACTTCTCCCTCTTTGTCCTGCAATTTCATGGACAAGTCTGTGCTTGTCAGTTTCCTGAAGAGTAGAGATCAATGAAGGGAGGATTATGGTATGAGACTGGTGTCCAACATCAGTGCCTGACCTCATAAATGCTTCTTTTTCTTTTAGAAATAATGATTAAAAATTCCCATTAATAGTAACCAACAAGAAAGACTTTCCATAACTGCAGAATTTGTTTGATTCAACTGGGATTTATTTAGTTTTTCAACAAGCTCTCAGAAATATGTCGTTTGTGCTACAAGTGGAGGAAGTATTACTGCCGATAAACGTAATTATTTAAAAAATATTGAAAATAAAACCTTTAAAGTTGCAAAGCTGATTAACTGTGAGAAGTTGACTGCAAACTGAGCAGATTGTTTGATTACTTAAGGCAACAGAACCAGACTGCAGGCCGTGTTGAACGGCATCCTGCAACTTTTACGTGTGTCTCCTGGTCAACAAACCTGAATCACACAATTAGGTCATTAGCAGGACTCTGCTGAGCTTTAGGGCATGAGGAGGTCATTCTGTGCTTTGATATTAGTGTATTGGATTTGTAATACATCAAAAAGTTGCCGGACAGCCACCCTCAAAGTCTAGAGCTTGATATCCCTATTTAAAGTAAAATAACACACACAAAAAAGCTGACGTTGGAGTAGGAGCAGAGCATGGAGAAAAGTATTTGGTCCACTTTTACGTACTCTCCTCATACTGTTGATTCAGGATTTTAACTTCTTATCTATCCGCCTTAGTGAGTAAATAATTTAAACACAAAAACTAAAAAAAAAACTTAAACAATACAAGGGAGTATTAATTATTTGATGTCTTGTAAATGATGTTTGGGTCAGATCTTTTGCTTTGAATTTACGGCCTTACATAACCCAAAGCAGTGTTGAAATGTAGCTGTGTTTACGAAATGAAATTAGAACATCATTTTACTCGTTCTGGTTGCAATGAAACGGCTGATTGAATCAACCGAGTACCAGATTCATGAGGTCAGCTTCAGCCAATAAGTGGTGTTTGAGGTAGATGCTGTGTACACAAACCACACACCTCGAATCATACATTGCGCTTACAGTAATATGCATAAATAATTTATTTGAGATTAGGTTCCACACTTCAGCAACTGCAGAATAGAAACTAAATTGAACTGCCAAAAACTGTGCAGACCTTTTAAAGGGAAAAAAGAGCCAAAACTCAGAACACACACAGAGAATTAATCACAGCTCAGAGTTCACCGCTATCCCGGTCCTCCAACAAGACACATCTGACCTCGCTGCTATCTTTCTGTTTGAGGGCGCGGGGTCAAATAATGAAGGCTGACCCCCTCATTTCAAACTGTTTAAATTCACAAGTGAAAAGTCTAATTGCAGTGATCTGCGCTGAAGGCCAGAGGGAAATTCTCCCGAGGAGCATTAACCTTGAGATTTCAGTACAGCCCACTTTTCAGAAGAGTCACTGCTGCAGATGGGTAAAAAAAAAAAAAAAAAAAAGTGCTGTAAATTGACCAAACTTTAGAAATTAGATGCTTTTATGTCACACCCTTCTTTAATTTACCACTACTGGCACACAAAATACTTACTTTGTTTCATTGCACTCTTCGCCTATTCTGGAAACTTTCTAAATCAGCAGTTTTCTTTAATTCCAGTGTCTTCACAAGAAAAATAACTCGAACCCTGTTGTTAACAATTAGGAAATTACTAATTGCTAAGGAGCTTTTTTAAAGATTTATGAAAAAACTCATCACTCTAAAGCCACATTTTTATTTTTGCTGAAATGAAATATGCGTCTTGTTCATGCACGGAATTAATGTGCACCAAGTGAACCACATTAGCATTTTCTAGTAATACGTTTTCTTCTCTCTTAAGGTCATGTGGCTTTAACTGGAGTCTTTGCTAAGACTCACGTGTGTGCGTATGTGTGTATGTGTGACCCATTTCATAAATCCTGTTGCCTCCTCCATGAGATGCTAAATGTCAAAAACTAGTGGGTCATCCAAGCCTTATTTTCTCAACAAACCAGACTAATACCACGTTAAAAGGTGAACAATGCTACAAGAAATGGTCTCTGTATGCTAACAACACACGTCCTCCATCACATCTACAACAAACGATGCCTCCATGAAGAGGTTTGTGGGCAGATGTAGTCGTAGTCGCTGGTTTCCGTGCTTCCGTGACAGATTGTTTGCAGAACTTCAATGTTTCTTTGAAGCCAATGGGTCACTTCATGCCAGCCACTGTCAGGGAGAGGATGGACAGGCAACTTCCAGCAAAGAACAGCATGATGAAAAGGTGCAGCACTGCGTCTTGATCAAGAGCGGGAGGCTTCCATTCAGCACTGTCTGCTAAGATCAAATATTTCTGATGAAAATTGGCTGTAGCGCCTGCTATACGGTGCTGCACTTCATAAATACTGCACCGTGTGCTTCACCTCCTCAACATGTTTGAAGAAAGATGACAATTTTAATCTCTTGACTCCATTGAAGCTAAAAATAAAGAAATTTGATTTTTGCATTTTGTTTTATAGTGCCTCCTAATTACTCAAACCAGGCTGACTGCTGTTCTCATTTTTCTTTCAAATGTTCTCACCATACAGTACACTTAAGAGGAAAAAAAAGACAGTTAATGGTCACAGTGATAGCACTGCTTGTCACTTACCCTTCACAAATGAACTCGCTGTTGAGGATTATCTCCTATCTGGCATGTTTTTATGAGCAATAAAGAACAAAAGCTCCAGAAAAGATAAAAATAACTGCTTTCGATCGTGACGTGTGTGGCAGTCTGGACAAAAAAGATAAACTAGAAGTTTAAAGTTTATTTTTAATGAAGTGTCACAAAATCTTTATTTGGTTGTGATAATTGCTGTTCATTTGTCTGACCATGTTAAAAACACAATGAAGTACGCTTTTTAACGTTATTTATTTTTATGAATGAACCATAATTACATTTTGAAGAGTATTACTTGTCAGCCATTAAAACTAATAAAATCATAGTGAATTGTGTTGTAAATGTAAAACTGGTTAAATTACAACATCAGCTACCTGAAGTTAGTAACAAATACTCCCTAAACCTAACAACTCACTATTGTTTTCATTTGTTGGAGCCAAGAGTGAAAAGGCTGAAAAGCCAACTCAACAGAAGTGAAAAATCATTGTAAGACTTTTAATTTCTATGTCTTTGGAGCAAAAATATAACTTTGTATGTAGCTTTAGCTTGTTATGTGAGAGTGCTAAAGCTAAAGTCAAACTGGCTCGCTCCAAATGGTTTTGGGTTGCTAATGACTAGCACAGTTCAGCTGAGATGATCAAGAAACGTGTTAACATTCCTCCTTATTCAAACAGTTTACTGCTATTTCATTTATACATATGTATGTATAAATGAAATAGTAGTTTGTAGTCAATACCAGATCATTGATTCTCCAAGCGCATCCTTGCTATTGATTTTCAGTGGAGAAATACGTTTCTATGTTAAAAGTCAAGCTATGGAACTTCCTCTTTTGTCAGCTCTGAAAAGTGTCAAGCAACTGGTTTGCATAGAAAATAACTTGATGCTTGTTTTCATGAGAGCCAAGCACAGCTCCATCAACCCGCGGTCTCATAGTAAGAACACATTATCTTTGAATGATGTTCCGGTCACTGTATCACCCACCTTATAAGCTTTTTGATTTGAACAGATTTAACTTCAGACATTCAGAGACACATTGGCTAAGAAAGTCTGTAACAAATGTATTCACAGTAGAGGGTTTCTGGCAGTGTGCATTAGGTGTTTAACAAAGTTCTATGAATCAAAAAGGTTTGCTTACATTCTAGCGTTTTCTAGCATTTTGGATACATTGATGCGTATTTCAAATGTGAGGTATTTTGAAAGTCAGCAGTTTAGAATATTGTACATTTACTTTTAATTTCATGGTTCTTATTTCTGGCAAACATTTAGGGAGTGAATTTTAATTCATCTTACTGGAAGCACATGACGTTTGTACATTTCTGTTACGGGACAAAGCCATGCTGGCAGAGCGAGAAGCTCGGCCCATAAGAACCACACCACTATTACTACTGCACAGTACTACAGAAGGTTAGCATCCCTTGTTTTTAATAATATGTTTAAAATGAGGTAGAGCATATTATGTGTTGTGGGATGAATCAAAACATGTAGCCCTTAATTTGATGATGGTGCTGTTTGTTTGCAATAAAATGCTAAGGTTCTTTGAGAGGTTATTGGAAATTAATAATTTACTTTCCCCAGATAACTTTTCTAGCATCCTCATTTTAGTATAAAAACTGATTATTGTTTTTCTGGGACAAATGATACTGGGTAGAGCAGTACCATTATGAAAAATGACACATTGTTTAATGGGAACATAATTCTGCAAACCTTGTAACTGCCTTCACATTTCATTAGAGGGCTATTAACATAGAAGTACATATAGTTCCTTGTGGTTATTTACTCAGAACATCTGTTTCCATCAAATTCCAGTTGTTACTTGATATTACTTGACCCAAGATCTATATTTTATTCCAGCAACATCTCAAACATCGTTTTCTTATTCATGTCCAATTGAAGATGTGAGACAATTATAGAATCTTTTTATAGAATATTTACCAAAATTACAAAAGCAACCCATAAAAAAAAATAAAATAAAATAAAAAATGATTTGGAGAGAGCAGTTCTCCTCTTTTCAATTGATCACAGCATCGAAGATTTCATGTCGGCTTTTCCTCCAGTGCTTTTCATTAAAAATTTAATGATTTTTTTTTTAATTGCATTTGTGAACATTACAGTTCACTCAAACCCCGTCACTACAAAGCAAAAGATAGATATGTCACACCTTTAGAAAGACAGACGCTGCTTCCTGCAACATGCATGTTGACAAAGCAACAAAGTCATCACCGGCTGCAGCTAGCACTCGCATTATGCTGATGAATGGCAAGTCCTGCCAGATTACTTGATTTGATAAGCAGTACAACCCATCGGTAACATAATACATCACAAATTGTTTTGTCAACAATTTATGATACCATTTATCAAATGACCATCGCAGTGGGTTGAGTTATGGTGTCATAGCTGGCATAATGTCAATACTCAAGCTGAGTTGAGGGCAAGTCTGGCCGCAGTGATTTAGATACGCTCTGGTCTGACCTCTTCAGAGATTTTCTCTTCATTACCAGACCAACTGATGTTCAAAGAAGAGAAATTGTGAAAGTTTATGCTTTAATCTGAATAGTTGCACGCTGCAAGAGATAAATAACACACCAAACTGTGGTGTGGAGAGAAATCTGCAGCCAGATGAAGAGTTTAGATTCAACGGAAGTGACAGTTTTACATATGGTTTCACAAAATGAAATTACTGCTGGACCGAAGTGAAATTAAACAATTTCAATGAAACGACACGTACCAGATTATATTTGTAGAAGATATTTTATCAATTTACAAGAGCAGATCCACATCAGTGTCACGAGGGAAAGCCGTCTCTTCCCCCCGTCACCCTCACAAACCTCTTTCAGCATTTCTGCAAATTAAAAGTTTAAGAAAGCCTTCAAACCGATTAGGATTTTTGCAATAAATAGCGCAGCAATCGAGCTCTGATTCTATTCCGCTCTTGAGAATCAATGTTCAACTGCAGCCTCAATGTCAATTAAAATGTGAGGCCTTAAAATGCCTCCCCTCAAGTCAATCCGTGGCTCTGGTATTGACCAGAATATATGGCCCATGTCCAAGCCACCGCTGGCCATTGGCCACTCTTAAAGGTTACTGCAACCACTACATGTACCCACATTAGCAGGACACTCACCTCTCTGGGTTTATGGCCTGTGTAATAATTTTAAGCAAAGAGAGAAGCGCATTCACTGGAGACAGTAACAGCCAGAGAGTCGAGGGAGGACAAGTATAGTATGATTGATCGTGGTGAGCAGTATAGCTGTGTACCTCTCACCTTCCTCTCCTGATTACTGCCTGCCACTGATCCTCCACATCTGTCTTGACTTACTAAAGACACAGGATCCTCGCATAATGCCCCCAGAATTAAAACCTTATTGAAACGTTGATATTCTAAGGAGACATCTTTATTTTCCGTCTTTTATTTCCTTGTGGTCGCAGAGAAAAATGAGCTGGCTCATATAACCAGATAAAAAACGAGTGGCTACATATTGTAGAAGCACTCAAACTTATTACAGAGCATATTTTCATTATTGTTGATTTTCATGGAATTGAAAACAGCTGCTTATTTATCTTCGTCATTAAAAGCTTCAAATAAGCTGTAAAGCAAAGCTTTTTCCCTTCAAGAGCATTTTTTTAAATATGTTTCTTATTCACTGCCTTTTTAGAGCTTCCCCCTCATCCCACCACGTCTCCTGTGCCATGTTGGCACCATTTGAATAATTAATTACATATGAAATTTTAAGGTTTCTTTTAAGAATTTTAAGATTGTACAAAATCTCCCAGGAATTTATATCCAGGCAGCTAAATTATGTGTAATAGTACAACTTTATACTATTTGATAAAGGAGATTATGACACCACTGACAACATAACTAACTCTTTGCACAGTTGCAGATTATATGTACTATATTTATGCTAATACTCCCACATTATATTGTTGCTGTCAGGCAAAAAACAAACAAACAAACAAACAAACAAAATAAAAAACTTATTTCTCCCCAAAGCACAACTTTTAAAAAATAAAAAATTCCAGATGGAAATTCAGATTGAAGAGCAATCAATAGAGTTGATTTTCACAAGAAAACAAAAATCAATAAATATGGACATACTGAGGGCTTCTGTCAGACAGCTGCCATGTGTGTCTACGATGCATCACTGACATAAAATACGCCACCAGTTAAGCTTTAGCAAAATATGCATTGTTACACAAAACAGTGTTTTTTTGTTTGTTTTGCTATTCCAGCACAGCTAGAAAATCAAAAGAAGAAACAGATTTTTTTTTTTAGATCAATATTTCTTTGTGGTATTTCTGTCAGCCTGACAACAATCCTAAAGTTACAAATTCATTTGAAGATTAAGATTTGACATCAAAAATATGAAATTAGTTCAGTGAATGCAACATGTTCTTTACTGACTAGATTATATAAAAACTTAGGACCTACAGCGGTGAAATAAACTTATTAATAACACAAATTCCTAAATCAAGGTAAATAATACGACATATGAACACATAGTAATGTAACTGTGAGTATATCTAGTTTATGCAGCACTATAATGAGATCGTGTTCATATTAAAAGTAACTTTTTTCCAGTAACGCGGAAGCATCCTTGTAGTTATTCGTCTTACGTCACATTAAATTAGCCATGTATGTCCACTTCCTGCTAATTCATGTAGTTGAACCGTTGAAGCCAGTAAGTTTATAAAACAGTTCCCGTTAAACTTGGGTCAAATTCAGCCACCACTCTTTCTACTTTGCTCTCTCCTCTCACAGGTGTGGTTGTAATGGAGACAAAGTGCATGCACAGCAACGGCAAACATCAGGATATAAATAAAACAAAGCAGAAGAAAGACCCCTGATAATTAGGTTAGTAATGTCTCCGGCACCGTCTGCTCCGTCATTTCCTCCAACTTCCCTGAGCAACGAGGAATAATGCAGGCGACACTCAGACCGGGAGGGATCCGTGTGACAGGCTGGCCCTCTACTTTCCTCCCCTACCATCAGTGTGATTCTGATGCAGGGAGGCTGCGAGGAAAAGCAAGCGGCGTCGTCAGATGTGATACATGCAGCTTTTCCCCACAAACCTTTTAATGATTTGTGACCCGTTTGTGGACAGAGAAATTGTGAACTCACGCACCCATAACTTCTCACTTAATCTGTATTACTCTCATCACAACAGAGCAAGCCACTCTATCAGTAAATGCTAATCTCCTAATTAACAAGCTAATTAGGCAATTACAGCTTTGCAGAAGGATGCCTAAATGAAATATGACAACACAGTCACTTTCTACAGCACCTGTGGGTCTTTTCAGACGTCACAATGAGAAGCATGATGACAAAGTGTTGTCTCTGCCACTCGTAGGTGCTTATTCCTTCGCCTCGCTGTGCTCGCTTTGCAAAAACTGTTTCTCCTAATTTAACCAGGAACGAAACCAGAAAGTCAAATAAACTGTCTTTCAGGGATTTTTGTTTTGAATATTTGTTTCCACCAATAAAGGAAAACCGCTTGTAGAAGTGTTATGTAAACACGTTTTTGAGAGAACCAGTGCTGCCCCCCCCATCCCTCCCTCCTCTCAACAATGTCTTACTGTTAGGAGCTGTCACATAAGGAAATGGATTATGTTGACATATGGCTGAAAACAACGGTGAATAGGCCTGCTATGCAATGCAATGAAGAATCATGCACTGCAAGAGAGGAGAGGAGCCGGAGCTGTACCTTTGAGCCTTTCCTGACAGGTATGCACTGTGACTTGACAGCTCAGTATTTCCATGATAAATGCAGTAGTCCTGGGACTCCCATTCACTAAACTTAAAGACTGCGTCGCTCCCCTCCTTCAAGGTCAAACGGATGAGTAGAGTAACGTAAAACAGCAAGTCGGTCCGCAATGACTTTAGTTACCTATTAGAAATTTGTCTGAAAATTGGCTTAGATTAAATCTGAAATACAGGATTTATGAATAAAAGTACATTTTGGAATATATTTTAATGTATCTTGGTATTTTTCTGACTTTTACTCTTGTTCTATCTTCTATCATTCTGCCTGTCAAGTTCTGCTTTCTTTTTTTTTTCTTTTTTTTAGCAAAATGAAATATTCAGATGCCTTCACTGCTTCTGCGAGATTTGAGTTTCTCTTTATGGTACATGGCTTCTGCCTGTACATCGCATCCTTATAACTGAATCTTCTCATTTATGTGAAGTTCATCTGACTCATCCTCCTGTAGTTTGTGAAGTGCAGAATAGAACAGCAGGACGACGTCCTCCCCCTGCTGCTAAAGCAATCAAATGTTGAACTATTGTTTTAAGTAATGAGTCACTGTACAATGGCTCCAAATTTAGTTTTTTTTTTTTTTAAAGAAAATCTTTCTGCCTTTATTGAAGATTAGTCTCATCACTCGGCTGTTACTCTTGACGATGAATAATTTATGAATCATTTTCTTTTCTTTGTTTTGACCAGCATGAACAAACCCTATCTCAGGAATTCACTGATACATTTCTACACATTCAAATCATTAATATAGAGAATTAAGTGTTTATCATAATGACTAGCTGGTGGCTCCTGCTCAAAGAATATAGTAGCTGTTTTATGACATAGGCTATATGACTTTTTTGCACAGGACGCAGGTATGACAAAAGTAGGTTCTCAAAAAAATGCAAACAAATAAAGTTGTCAATAATCTGTGCCCCCAGAACTTTTCTGTTGCTTATTGGGATGTCCAGTTAGTTAGGGAGTCGTCATCCCTTATGTACTGTGCAGGCTAAGCACAGTGAAAAAACATTGTTGTATACTATTGGATGCTAACGATGCCAAAATTGGTTTTTGATTTGAAATTATTAAATGCCAGGGTTGGCATTTAATCATATTTTCTTCAAAATCTAAAAAAACAACAACAAACAAACAAAAAAAAAAACCCCTTTCTGGTCAAACCTGAAATGAAACATTCTACATGGAAGAGCTTTGTAAAACTTCTGAAATCTCTACCCGATTAATGAGAAAACAAATTGAACATTTCTCTGCACTCTTCTTGCATCAAGAAAATCACAAACTGACGCAAGCGTGAAAACTGTGATGTACAGAAAGGTCAAACCTATACTGGTTAAACATACTACGCTAATTGCAGATTCTTTAAAATTCAGTTTTGGTTTGTGGAGCATATAGAGAAACTTAGTTACAACTTACAACTTTACAATATTATCACATGATATAGAAATTGCAATGCGATGATTATCCAGTAGTTCTAAATTTAACAACTACTTGAAACTTGTAGAAACACATCAGATTTTTTTAAATGCATTCGCATCATTGTCTGTTTAAAATCTGCACATGCAAGACAAGAAAAATGACCAGGAATACTTAGAGACATGTTATAATATCCCATCCTGAGACTGATAAAACTTGAACCACGTAGAGCCAGAAACTGAATAATATTAGACAAAAGAATCCCACATAACAAAATGAGTTTTAAATATTCTGGATTCTTTGTTTTAAGATATAGCTGGTGAAAGCTACAGACAGATAGTGAGTCACAGAGTGGTCCATATGTCCACTTTCCACGTTTCTTAAAAAAAACCAAAAAACAAAAAAACAACAACAACAACAAAAAGGAAAGCTTAGTGAGATGGAGATACAATGTGCTTTACAAACCAGTTTCATGTGCTAAAACTTAGATTTGGTGGAAATTAAACCTTTATTTTATTTTGTATTTATTTTAGTGTCTTTTGAACAAATGATGTAATAAAATCAGTCCCATAGTTATTTTGCAATTATGCTATTTTTATACAATTCACTAGTCTGACAGTGTAATTAAACAAAATCTGGCAACAAAAAAAAAAAAAAAAAAAAAAAAAAGTGTGTTAAAAGTTAGGTTTTGAAGGACCGTGCATAACACCGAGCTTCTCTTGGGAGGGAAAAGCTCTTTCCACAAACTCTTGCTCAGTAAAACAACAACTAAAGAATAAAAGCGCCAGCCTTATTCCCCAATAACTTTCTGTACTGCCAGATAATGTGCGAAAAACGCCTCAAACCGAAAGCAGCCCGCTTGCTTCTTCCTTCTTTCTTTCCCCCGGAATATAGATGCATGCTGTAGGAGCGCGCTGTATATTTGTCGCCTCGCATCCAGCAGCTTAACAACTTGTCTGCTGCCATAGCAACTGCGGAGGAGCACCGAGCAGCGCCGCCTGCTTGTGCAATGGATGTCACTCGTGGCAACGACCAATCAGAAGTTCCCATCCTTCTGCACGAGCGGGCTCGAAGATGGAGGGATGGAGTGGGTGGGTTCTGGGCGTCATGCATCTGCCAGCAATAGGACGGACGGCTCGTCAGTCTTCGTCCTTCCGGGCCCGGATTGGCCCACGGAGCTTTACTTGCAATAATATAAACATGTCTGGCTGCTTCGCCTGGCTCGAACCGAGGCTCGCAAGCGGCTATGCAGTTCTTCATCAAACTGTGCAAAAACTCTCATTATGCATTTGCCTGCGGTGCTGCAGAGCTAAATCTCGATCATTGCTAGAGAATATGCACATAGCTGCAGCGTGCACGCGCGAGGACAGAGGATACCCTGCCTGCAGCCGCTGCAAGAAAGAGAGAGGGGACTCAGCCGTGCTTTCATCATTATAATCACCATCCTAAGTGCTCGCTCTTAACATTTTGTTTTTCGCTGTTCGGGCGAGAAGTGACAAGAGTATAGACCCCTCCTCTGCAGGGCGGAGCGTGCATTTTCATTTCGGTATTTTGTATTTTTTTATTTTTTTTATTATTATTATTTTTTCCCCTCCTTCCTACCCCTGTACCCGGCTCTGACACGTCTGCACTGAGTGAGTGGCATTGGCACACTGTCAATCGCTCACTAGCGCTGCCATCAAACAACATAAAACACACACAGGCAGAGGGCTGGAGCTCATAAATTTCAGCAGGGCAAGATATTTTTTTGCGCATCGCCTTTTATACAGCGTTCTATCCTAATTAATTTCGATTCGCCGTTGCTTTTTTTCCTCCCCTTTCTTTTGCAACAACAACAACAACAACAACAAAAATCTCAACTTTTTCTACATTTCATTTTTTTTATAGTAACCTTTGGACACCTTGTGCTGCAGATTGTGATTTTTTTTTTTTTAAATAAATAAAATACAGGGGACATTACTCCACGTTTACCTGAGATTTAGCCTGAGATTTTTTATTTTTTATTTTTTACCACTATTATTTGTTTACACATTTCCACGTTGGATAATTTTCACAAAGGAGGATTTGGACATTTTCAAGAGGACATGCGCCGGGGATTCTGGTGAAGAGACCACCAAGGACCGTTTCTTGTCTCCACTACCGGTGTTAAATCGCAGAGAGAGAGTGAGAGAGAGAGGGGAAAAAAAGACTGATCAGCGCGAGGATTTGGAGCGGGGATATGATGGAGCGTCAATTTTGACGAAGAAGTTTTAAGAAGAAGAAGAAAGATTTTTCTTTCTTTTTTTTTTCTTTTTTCCCCCCCACGCAAAACACTGCCGCGCGTTTTTGGGCACTTTGGACCCACGCGTAAAAAAAGAAAGCATCAAGAGGACTACTTCACACTAAAATATATATATATATATATATATATAGATAGATAGATACATATATCTGCTGTAGTTATTATTCAAGAAACACGCGTCTTTATTTCGCCGAACAAACACTGCGTTTGCATCCATCCTAGTCTCTACGGCATATGCTCTAGCCGATTTCGTATATGAGTTTTTCAATTTGTGTGGCTCAGTGCACAGACTCTTTAGCGGCTACCATGGACGATCAAGCCCGGATCATGCAGTCCATCGGCGGCGTCAGTCTGGCCGGCCACTCGGTGCAGGGAGGCATGCCGCTGCCGCCTCCGCACGGACACGACGGGACGGACGGGGACGGGAGGAAGCAAGACATCGGTGACATTCTGCATCAGATCATGACCATAACCGATCAGAGTCTGGACGAGGCGCAAGCAAAGTTGGTTGATTTATATGTTTTGTTAAGTTCGCCCTCCCAGCAAATCGCTGGACGCATCTGTGTTGAGAGATGTTGTTGGCCCTGATTACCTGAAGTCCCAGTGTGTTAACAATAGACCGGATTGGCTGTGAGAATAGTAATGTGCAACGGCTGAGCCTCGCGAGGCGTTTAACACACGTGAAAGCTGTCACAATAGGGAGCAACATAGTTTTATTTAAACTACCTGTTTGAACCTGAGCGAGGTGGTGTTGTTGCAAAAAAAAAAAAAAAAAGAATAAAAAAGTTGGTGCTGCACACATGTCAAATTTCAGCCTAGACTGTTGTTAAAATTCAGCCCCATACAGATGCAAACACAAAATCATCATTTAGAAAATAAGTAATTTTCATAATAGATGTTAAACTTCAGGTAACTTTTTTTTTAATAAGAGTGTGTGAGGTGCAGTGCATAGAGGCTTAAACTTGTTCATGTCTAACATGTTTTTTTTTATCTGTGACCTTATTTGAGTGTTTTATTTTTTTCTTATACTGAAACAGGAAACATGGACTGAACTGTCACAGAATGAAACCAGCACTCTTCAGCGTTCTCTGTGAAATCAAAGAAAAGACAGGTAAGATTTTCCTGCTAAAGATAAAATAATGGCCTGACATATACAAACATATATTTTAGGAAAAAAGAAAAAAAACAAACAAACAATAGAAGAATAGATCTAATAGCATTGTGCGGGTCAAGGTTGCAAGGGTTTCTGGAAGAGGAGAGAGAGAAAGGCAGGGTTGGGGGGGGGCTAGGTGGTGGAGGGGTAGACCTCCGCCCGAATGAATCAATCACCTTTTTAAATTTGTCACTGTGTGCCATGTAGAAACAGTAAGTGTTGTCACTTTCCACTGAAGATGCTCTCGTTCCTGCAGGAGCGTCTTGTCCTTTGAATTTGTGCAGAAAGCGTGCTTCCCTACCCCTGGCACAGAGCAGGACGGGGAAATCCCGCAGCATATGCTCTACACAGCTAAGATCACACGGAAATTTGTGCTTTATAACATGAAAACAATCCCACACTTTCAAGCAGACTACAGTGTGCGTGTCTATAATTAGAGTGCTACTCTATGGAGTCTCATTGATTTGGAGAAAACAGAAGCAAGGAAAACCAACCAAACAAACAAAACAAAACAAGAAATAGTCAAGTTATTTTTGCCGATTTAAATCAATATTGATTTGCAGAAATTTTTTTTAGAGTTTGTCTGAATAATTCACATATTTTTACAGCAAAGATTTTGAAACATTCTACGCGATTGCGAGATGACACACATAATGGAGCTGAGAACTGAATTTTAGGTCCAAAGATCAAAACTTTTCAAAACATTAGAGCCTGCAAGACCTGCTACAGAGCTCTATCTATGATGTCTTTATTTGAATAAAATAGAGTGAATTAGATAAACTCCTCTTGTTCAGATTGTAAATGAAGCAATCTAAGATCCTTTTCTTTTTAAAGACCAGGGTAAAAAAAATACCCTTTTATTTAAACACCTAATTCTTAAGGTTAAAAGCACAAAATGTGCAGGTGTTTGTGGTGTGTTTCTGGTGGTGAAACAATTTGAAAAAAAGGGAAAAAGTCTAATGAGGAAACCTCCGTGCCAGATTTGTGACCTTTGTGCACTTTATGAGGAAATTAGCTTTTAGGAGATCATAAAACTTTATGAACTTCCTCAACACAGGTGGCGTCCACAGGGACCGGCTCGGGCTCCTCGGTCTTGTGAAGGCTCTGTGGCTGTGCTGTCGCTGAATTTAGAGAATTTAAATATAGACAAATAAGACTAACGTACATAAATGACACCAGTGGTGGATCTGATGCAGTGCATAGCAGCACAAAAGCGTGTCTGAAATGTGGATGGAACAGAAATGTATTAGTGGATTTATTTCTGAAATCACACTCCGCTTCCCTCTCTGAATTTACAACTCCGACATTGAATGTTTTAAAAACATCTCTCTTTTTAAAAAAAAAAAACAGAATGGAAAATTCATTTCAGAGGAAACAACAAAAGTTTTACGTGCTTGTCGTTAGCGTGGGTGTGTGAGATTCAGAATAAATGTGTGTGAAAGAGATGAGATATTGGAGAGCAAATTTTCTGTGCGCTTGAGTTCACGTGTGCGTGCGTGCATTGCATGCAATGTGTGTGTGTGTGTGTGTGGTTAACCTGTGCTGTGGAGTCCCAGTCTGTCCCTCTCTGAGTCTGACAGAGCTCAGCTGCTCTGCTGGCCTTGTTGACCGGTCCGCAGCGAGTCTTTCACATCGTTCGCTGGAGTCTCCTTCACACTTTACACTATCTGTTCACAACACAGTACCGCTGCTTTTCAGCCAAAGGAACCCGGTGCTGCCTGAGCAACACTTTAATTTACAACAACTCTTTGCTGTAATCGCTGTGATCAGAACTTATTGTCATGTCATATGGCTTTTTTTTTTTCTTTTTTTTTAAAGTGGAGTGAGACCTTTGAGCACTTGTCAGAGTGTCTGGAACTTTATGGCACTCCTCTAACTGTTTTTGTAGAGCCACAGCATTTTCCTGCATAGCTAATGCCCCTAGAAGTATTAATTCACTTTGATATGCTAATTAGAGAGCATTATGCAAGAAATGAGATTAAGTGGCAGCATGAAGTCATTTGCCTGTCACTAAATTGAGTGTTTTTAGTTGGAGCCCACCCCAACCTAAATTTTTTTCCTTCTTCTTCTGCTTAGTTTTGCATTTAGAGAAGCTAAAAAGTGAAATTCGGTTCGCATGTATCGTTTTTGTCCCTTGGCTGGCGAGGGGTTTTCTTTTTGGTTCCAATTATCAAACCTGAAGGCAAAATTCTGCCATGCTTCAGGACAATAGGTAACATTCAAGCTGCGCGAGATGACAATGGGCGCATTGAGTGGAATTTGTGTGCGATTCAGATGAGTTTTGCAGTTATTCCCCTGAGCTGGGTTTGTATTATCCCACTGGTCTCCCCTCCTCATGCTTGGGAGAAGGAGCTCCCAACAGCAGGGGCAGCAGCAGCGGTGGGAGCGGCAAGAATAACAAAGGTGAAAGATTACCTCCATATGGTATTTCTGAGCAGGAAAAGAGAGGTTCTGTAGCAAGACTTCTCTTTGATGTGAGGTTTAATCAATAGAAAGAGATTACAGAAAACTATTACAGGCTAAATCACAACGTGCTGCACAGAGGCTTACCCCTCTCCATGGCTCTCTCTCAGCGGCGAGGCGCTTCTTCTTCGTCTTGCTTGCGTATTGACTTGTTGTTTTCCTGACCTTTGACTCGTCAGGTTCAGAAAATGGGGGGAGGACGGGGAGGTGGTCTAAAGAGGTAACTGAGAGAGGGAGAGAATGTGGCAGATTCAGGCTGATAAATGCTGTGATCCGGTGTGTGAAGCTGTGGATTACAGGGAGAGCCTGCACTCGGAGGCCAAGAGAATGTCACCTGGATGTGTCCGACTTGGATTCTGAGAAAGAGAAAAAGAAAGAAGAAAAAATAAAAAGCAAGGAGGTCTTTTGGGTGTATTCAGGAGTTTGTCTGTGTTACATGTTCTGCTGAGTTCTGAAAGAAAGTATTGTCTGGAAAAACAAACAAAAAAAACAAAACATTCAACACAGAGATATAGAGAACTTGCCAGGAGTAAAAAAAGGAGTTAGGACTGAGCATGTTAGCGTAAAAGAAATAAAAAAAAGAAATCTGTGTTTCCTGAACCAGATGTGATCTGCCGTGCCTTTAATTTAATAAACTCAGTAATGCAACAGGGGTGGCGTTGGGGGGGGATGTGTGATTTTAATACTCTTTTAAAGCAAGTTTCCCCCAACACTGCATAGCAACCAGACCCACCATACTGTTTAGCATAAGTCACAAACAGAAGTTGAAGAAAGAAAATATTTTATTACTCCTAGACAAACATAATGAGCTTCCTTCATACAAAAAATGGAAATTTAAAAAATAATATTTATATATATATATATATATATATTTTTTTTTTACTATAACTTTAGTTTATTTTTGTACATTTAATTCATTGTATTTCGTCCCCTTTTCTTCACGCAGAAAAAAATAAAAAGCCCTCGTAAATGCATGACAGAGAACAGAAAGCTATTCAGCAGCTGAGACAATTGACTTTGGCTGCTTTTTTGTCTTGTGGAGCCCCAGTGATGCGGCTGTACTCACTAGATAGCGGTTGTGCCGAATGGGTCGTGCACAGCTGGGTTCCTGGCTGGCTCAATGGCAGGGCCACTGCTTCCTCCTCTAAAGCACAAGGGGGACCGAGGAAGATGTGGCTATTATCTAAGTAGCTTCCAAATACCCTCCATTTCCCCATCAGCCGGGATGAAAAGAAGGAGAGCAAGACAAAGAGGACAGGGAGACAAAGAGAGGGAGTAAAAAAAGAAAAAAAACAAGAGCATGCATATCAGTTTCATTTGGAAGGGTAAATGCTTTTGTGCTGTGGGGAGAGATGTTTCTGCAGCGGCGCTGCCTTGTGTAGCTGTGCACATGGCCTCTCAAATCTGTTTTTTATGTACAATGATCCGGCGGTGTCCCTCCATCTGCACACTGAAGCACACGTCTTCTCCCCCTCCACCCCACCCATCCACCCCCTCCACCCCCTCATCCACCCCGTCTCTTCCCACTCAATCGCTCCAAGCGTTTTCTGCAGGGCTCCTGTGCGATCAACAGCTCATAATTGTTTTTTGCACATACGTTATGCAAATGAGCCTTTATGGCAACTGGCATAACAATTAGCATCCTCCAACAATATTTTACTAGGTTAATTGCGAAATTTCTAAATTGTACATCTGAGTTGTTAATTAGGCATGACAGAGGTGGTGAAATAGTTATCTTCAGGCGGTGGCAGCCAGCAGAGGCTGCTTTGGATGCAAAAAGGAAGGATTGATTGAAATTAGTTTACAGCAGTGGGAGAGGGCCTGTCGGCGAGTTGGCGGCCCCTCTTGCCTGTTTACGTAAAAAAAAACAAACAAACCTGAGCAGACAGGGAGAAGGTGGAGCAAATTTAGGACTTCATTCGAAAAGCTTTTGCCCGGTTGTATCGATTGCAAGTAGTGTTTTTTGTAAACAGAGAAAAAACCGACACGAGTGATAGAGCTTGTCATACTGATGCAAGTTTGCAAAGACTCTACTTTCATACATCGCTGGAGATGGACTGTACAAAATAAAAAATAAAATAAATAAATAAAAAAATCTTTGACCTGCCATACATGCTGTAGCTAAAATTTCCACAAGCCCTCTTCTGTAGCTGACACTGATTTTACTGACGAGATTTAACCTTTGAAAATACTGTAATTTGCTCTTACTTGTTTACTTAATTATTGACAGAAGGACAGAGAAAGAGATGTCAACATGTTTTTCTGCTGCAATCATTTGTGAAAATAAACGAAGATTGTCCAAACTTCAGAATATGTAAATGCATAACTTCTTTTTTTTTTTATTCCAGCTCTAATTAAGCTGAACAGAATTTATTTTTGCAACAAAAAAAAAAGCCAGTATCTGCAGACTGTAGTTCCAATGTTTCATGCTATTTGTGTCTGTGTCACTTTCAGTGCCAATGTGATGCCATGAAGCTGGTTATAAACAGTGTTAGAGTGAATAGGCTGGTGCAAACCAAGTCCTCCCTCAGTAATGACTGCTATTTGTAGGCCTCTATTTCATTAGTTCTAGTGTTTCAGGGAAGAGTTTCCCTCCTGGGACAATGGGAGTCTATGATGTTCATTTACTCTGTACACATTACGTGTGGACAACTCAAAGTCTTATCAGTGGTAAGTTCAGCAACACTGATAAAAAGCAGGCTTTTGCTCATATTCCTGCTTTTCTACACATAATCTTAATTACATTATGTCATTTGCTGTGGAAAATATGTTGTTTTTTTTTTAGTTTGTGTGGGAGTCTTCTTTTACACTGATAAAATAAGCTGGTAGAGGTAACCAATTAAATTAGTGTGACAATTTGCATACAGTTTATCTGAGCAGATTTGTATCATATTTCTCAATAGATATTATGTAAGTTTAAGAGCTAAAAGATATTTTGAGTTGAGTTTAAAATAAACTTACTCAACAAAATTGACTGTTTATTATCGACAGTAGAGAAATAAGCTTTTTAAATTTGGGTATATTTTATCTATATTTTGGATAAATATTCCCGTTAAACACTTTGGGTAAAATAATTAAGAACCTCAACTTGAGAGTAAGTTTGACTTTTAGCATTGACTCTGTTGCTAAGGGAAAAACGCTAATGAAATAGTAATAAATATTTTCAATCTGTTCTATCAATGTGGAATATAAACACTTCCCCTTACAACCTTAGTTATGATGTGTTATTCATTATCATAAACTGTTTCGGGGTTAAACTCAGCTGGATAGCAAGTTTAGCATTAGCGCTGTTGCTAAACTAGTTAGAGCTGCTTACAAACTTAAATACTTGCTGAAATTCATACAGGTTCTCAACTACAAGTCTTTGAACTTATTTTTTTACAAAAATAAAGTAGGTATTGTTATTAGACTTTAAGTTTCATTAAACTAATTTGCTTGATTTAAATGTAAATACATTTATTAGCTAATATCTAAGAACCTACAAAGTTCCTTTTTACAGTGCAGATATGTTTTATGGGGAAGTTTCGCAGCTTAAATATATTTTGACAAATATGTCTTAAATCTCACTTTAAACTCTTTGTCACTGTTGTACTTGGAAGCCTGTTGCCTGAAACTGCTCTTTTCTTTTTCATACGATTATTTTCCTGGAGAGTTGTCTTTTCTTCTTCTGCAAGCTTTAAATTTGAGCTCCTCTCGCCATTGTTCCAGATGCCATTGTTCTGCTTTTTGTACATTACAATGATATATCGGCGCCAGAAATGGGAAAAAGACTGCAATGCAATGAAATTTTAATCAGCGTCTTCTGCTGCTTTAATAAGGCAAATAATTCTTATTGGCTGCCGTGTTAAGATTTCTAATATTTAATTCATAGCAAACCTTGCATTATTCTGCTGTAGCCTTAAGACAAGCTCCACTGTGGTGCTTCCTAAAAGGCAACGCAGAAAGAAAAAGGGGCTCTTAGAGTTTGTGCACTGCCAGAAAAGATATCTTGATTTTATTTGCGCATTTAAATAAATTTCTAGATTTATAAACCAGCCGTATAATAGTTTCATTGCAGCCCATGAGGTGGAGTCAGGTCTGCTGCTACCGGTGTTAAATGGACAAACTCTTAAACACCTCTATAATTTTGTTTGGGAGTTTTACTAAAATAAAAGCCATTCGCTGAGCTGGCTATGGTTTTTGTTTTCTTAAGTCCCTTGAAGTTCATTTTTGTTTCTGAAGTAATGGAAAGATGGCGAGGGGCCAGCAGTTAGGTGCTGGCTCATGTTACAGCAAAACGGCGGGTCCCTACTTTTTATTTTTTTTCCGTCTCTCGGTGAAACGGCTTAATTGGTGTCAGAGCCCCAGGGATAAAGGCCTCTCGCTCTGAAACGCCGCCACACAGGCCCCTGTCTTCCCTCAGACCAAGAGGAACGGCCCAACGTCTGCTGCTGAATGAGGACTGAGCCGTGGCATAACAATACCAAATGATGTTTGGGATGACAGAAATTAATATGCACTTGCTCCCAGAAAGCCGTGATTAATGACGGCGAGCGGGGGAATGCTGTCCTTCCTTTTGCTCCTCTTGATGGGGACTGAAAACCTTAAAAAAAGAAAGGAAACAAGAAAAAGCCTGGTTTCTCCTCTCTTTAGGAAGTGGAGGTCATCCAGCGTACATTGCTGCTGTTCCTCTTTTGTTTTCTCCTCAAGAAGACGACCAAGAAGAGGTGACAGACTGTAATGAATTTCAGAATGAATAACTAACATAGCGGGCAAGGTTTTTGTCCTGCTGCATCAACAACTGTAGGACATTTCTCCAAATGCCTTAGCAAAGCTGATTTGATCTGATACAATTACGTGCAAATATAACCTTAGAATTCTCCTTTATGTGGCTCGTTTTACCAAAAAACAAAAGATTCAGTATCATTTCCTTCTTCCTTGTTTGAAATTTAATACATACACATTGATCTGGAGCCAAATGTGTGGACAAAATGGTGGTATGCTGTTGCCATGATAATGATCTGTATCTGTTGTGTCCTAGGAGGAGACACATGAATATTTAATTGTGTCTGCTAGAGAGATCCCCAGACCCTTCTGTTCATTTCTTACTTTCTCTAATGCGTTTCCACCCTCCCAGGTACTTCCTCTCTAAGTAATGGAGAATTAAAGCACGCATTAAAACGACATAAATTGCGACGTAAGGGATTTCTGAGGACATTCGTCTCGGCGCGATGTGCTCGAAAAATTCAAATGGCAAGTTTTGACAACGGACATTCTGCTGACGCCGTGCATTTGCCTCAGATCGGCTCCTTCAAATAAGCATTTCCTCTGTCAGAGTGATTGATATGTATTCAGCATGCACTTTTTACGTGGCGGTTTGCTCTGGAAGATGATGTGGGTGCAAGGATATGAGTTTTAAACAGTGAATGAGCTCCCCTCATATTGATCTATTTGTGTTGCCAGAGTGGCAGGTGCTATACGAACACTGTGTCAGCTTTGATTGTTTGTGTCAGTGATCCGAGCCGACACTGAGCTCTCTTACTGTTCGTCGCCATGCTGGCTTCCTGTTGATGAATGGCAGCATGCTGCTCACATCCTAAAAAAAAAAAAAAAAAATCATGTCAGTGTCAAAATTCACACTGGATTTTAGAGATTAGTCATAGTTTGTATAGACTTAGATTTTTTTTCCCGTCTTTTATTTTCTCCATTTGTTTTTTTGAGACATTCACCAATCAGGCTTTTGACTGGACAATATCAAGTTAAATTTTTTTGAAGTCTGACCTGCCTTTTAAGATTTCCACCAATTAAGATTTTGCTTTTAAAGGGTTATAACATCTAAAAAAATGCATAGATTTGAATCAAATAATACATAAAGGGATCATGCATCAGAGTATGTGTACTTAATCTGATTATTAAACAAAATAATCATATCAATCCAGATTGATGTGAACAATTCTGATTCGTCTCTAGTAACTGTGAGGTGACTGAAATCTTTATTAGGACTAATCAAGGTATAACAATATTTTTAAATATTATGTTACAACTTTCAGTGTAAAGTTTTAATTAGGCCATTGAAAGTGACAGAGTGAAAATGTTTTTTCTCCAGCTCTATAGAGGAAGGCAGTGCCCCCCCCCTTCCCCACTTGTTGCTGGACACTGCCACTCAGCTGGCTGAAAGCAGGCAATGACAGTAATACTTGGAGGAAGGCTAAATTCTGCTATTTGGAAATATTTCTTGTGACTGTCAAAAATACATTGTCAATACGACAGGAATGCCATCCATCCCTCCTAATAAGCTAACACAGTTTTTAAACTTTGGCTAGCTATGAGCAGTATTTTTATTAAACACCCTAATCTTTCCAAGCAGACATTCGTAGTATTTAAATAGTGATAATCTGTTTGTTATGCTTCTTTTTACTCTATAAAGAGCAGGTTGCATAAACCTTGTAAAATGTCAAGTTTATGCACTCGCAAATGACATTTTTGTTTAAGCTTGTGTAACCAAGAAGCAACAACTAAATATTATTATAACTATAAAAACACTATTTGATATTTTAGCAGCAATAAGGAATTATTTTTGCCTTTCTTTACAATAAAGGCATTTAGATGTCAGACGTTTTTTATTACATGGTACTGTGACAGTATGCCACAGAAACTTTATCATATTGTCATAATCTCATACGCTTTCTTCTGATGTTTTTGGTTTCTTAACATAATTATGTGAAAGCTTTTATCATGAATGATAAGTCATTATTGAGGGACAGGAGGTGTGGTCCCTCTCCTTCTTTAGACGTTCAAATTTCAATCCTAACCTGTGTTTGTGCGTACGTGTGTGTTGGCGTGTGTGTGTGTGTGCTGGCAGGCACGCTGGGGTACGGCGTTGAAGGTGAGCCCCAGTAAGTATGCAGAGCACGGCGGGCTTCGCACGGGTGCTGAAGGAGAGCATGGAGTGGCAGAGTTAATTTATTTAATGACTGAGCGTCTTATATCTTCCCCAGCCCTGATTAGAATCCATGCTTGATGAAGGAAGCGATAGAGGAGGGGGTGCACTGCCCCCTGGGCCTCAGCACGTACATTCATGATTTTCTCCCTCTAGCGACTGCTTTCCCGATGCTCTGTCAACCAGCTTTTGTAATAACAGAAAAATTATACCAAAAATTTAAAATCCCACTACTTTTTATCATGCCGCTCTTTGAAAATGGCCGTACGTGAGCATGTTTTGCTGCACTTTGACAGCAAAAAACACAGCTCAGAGCTGATTAAATATGTGCATTTGCGTGTGTGTGTGTGTGTTTGTGTGCTTCTTGATAAAGATGAAGCACCGTGGAGCTGTATGAACGTGGGAAAGCCAAACAGAGTGTGTCACTTTGGCAGCGCAGGCTGTCAGCATTGAGGAGCTGCAGTTGTAAAAACCATGACCTTCCTCTTTGCCAGCATGTCTCTCGCTGAGCCAAAGCGCTGCCCCGTAGATTTGGGCTGGCTGTGGGAGGGAATACAAACAGAGAGGAAAAGACAGACAGTGGAGAAAAAAAATAGAAATATTTAGAGCCATAATTGTAAAGAAGGGCGGGGAGGTTGGAGTAATGAAATACTTCTTGGAGCTATCATGACTGTGAAGCTGAGAGGAAGCAGGAGGACTAAGGAAGAGGGGAAAAATACTCCCCGGCTTCTAACATTTCCATGAGCCATCATCAGTAATGCCGCAGCAACCCCACAAACCAGAAATTATTTCTTCAGGCGTCGCTGTCAAGTGTTATTCAAATAACACCAGCCTCACATTTGAATAACAGCCGACATTTTGAATTAATTAATCAGACAAGATAGTCTGGGCCTTTTCTCATTAGTCTACAGGTCAGGCTGGGGAAGATATATGCGCTAGAGATGATATACTTGTCTTTAATAGTGATTTATGGAGATTTGGGATTGTACTCGATTTGTCAAAGGGCTCGGTTGTGGAAAAATAGACGAGTGTATATTTCATTACTTTATCTTTGATACGTTCCACGATGTTAAAAGATACAGCCCTCCTGTTTAGATGCACACAGAGCTCTTTTACATTCACCCTTCCTGACTGAAGACACACACACACAAGCACGCACGCAAACACACACGCACACATTTAATCTCTTCTCATACTGTAGAGCTCTCCCATTTTACTTTTCGTATGCAATTAAGCGAGGGCTGTAAATTATAACTTCGCCGTACTTTAATTATCGCAGTGTAAAAATAGAGTCCCTGTCTTTGAGAGGATTTCATTAACTTCCTCAATATTCCATGGCGTATCAGAGAATCACAAGATTGCAGGAGGGTTTGTGCTTGTCATGCTCCCAAAATAATAATATTTTTCTTTATTACAATATACAACAAAAACAAGTGGGGTAACTTAAAGACACACTGGTTGGTCGTCCGGTGATCAGACTCATCTAATTTTTTCTTGATCGGTTCTGTTGAGTCAAACAATTTAAAAATACAGATTTTTTTTTCCTATTCATGAAATGCATCAAAATAATAAATTGCTGTCATTTTTGATCTGTTAATGGGTCTACCAAAAACATCTACTTTGATTTTCCTTTTCTCAGATTATAAATTAAATAAAGCTTAGTGACTTATGTTTTGATGCATAAAATATGGTGGTGAAAAATAATAATAATAATAATAATAATAATAATAATAATAATAATAATAATAATAATAATAATAATAATAATAATAAAACTGTGGTTAAAAGTGAAATTTCAAAATCAGAAAAACTGAAATTTGTATCAGCCAGAAACCCCCCCAAAGAAATCAGAGTGGTTCATCACTAATAATTATCATTCCCAAAAAATAAATCTTTAGTTCAAAACTACTATCTCTATAAAATGAGCTGCACTGTGTGTATTTCTCTTTTAGATTTTATACTCCTTAAGAAAAACGACAGCAAAGCAAAACAAAAAAAATAAATAAATAAAATAGAATAAGTCAAAATCCTCAAAGAAAAAAAGGAAAAGCGTGGTCGGTGCATCTGTAGCTGATTTGCCAATATATACACTAAATATTTTCATGGCTGCATTTCTGGATCCACCTCAGTTCTGCCTGTTTACCAGTTGGTGTGACATTTTATTTTGGGTTCATATACGTCGGTGTGTCTGGTTATGGAGGTGTAAATATTTTCTTTAAAGGATATCCAGTGTTAATAATATAGTGTCACCTGTTTTATGAAGTGTTAGATATAAATAGCTGGTTAGTCTACAACTGTTTTTTTTATTTTTTTTTATACATACTCTGGTTTTAATTATAGGGCAGAAATAGTACAGTATGCATCTGGGATTTTATGCTAGACTCTGTGTGTGTGTGCTAGCACATGTGCATGTGTGTGCACTTGTGTGTGTCTCTTTGCGTGTGCGTGTGTGTGTGTGAGTGTGTTAGAGAGTGTCAGGAAGCTCTGAGCTGTTGCCATTCCGGTGAGCAGCCCACACAAAATGCACCAACACCAGTGTGACAAAACATTCAAATAAATTGCTGTCAGGCTGCCGAAACACCAAGTGCAGCGATTTTTATCTGACATGTGGAAGACCCAGACATGCAGTCCTGACAAGTAACGCCGGAGCACCTGTGAGAGACGAGCGATAAAAATCAGAATGCGCCTGATCCTCGGCATAACAATACCTATCATTACTTGATATTATTTCTTGTCTTTAAGAGAGAGCTCAAGATGGGGAGATAGGAAAGATGCGCTGGCTGCTTTAAAGTGAGACTATAGCAAAAATGATCTATGGGTGTGCATCAAAGTGAAAATGCTTTTAATTTTAATGCAAAATTGTTTGCGTGAGTGCATCATCTGGAGAAAAACTTTAATTTCTGTAAATTATTTAAAATGCATTCATGCATTACCTCAATTTGGATATTTACAAGATCCAAATACATTCTTTGACAGTTTTTGTGCTTAAAAAAAATTAAAACATACTGATGGGCTTTTGTATCACTATGCCTATCAGCACACAAACACAAACATGCACCAAGAGTGGCTCATTTCGTCAATGGTCTTCATTGAGCGTGCAAAAATAACTCTGTAATTCTGAAATCCAATCGAGAAATACTAAAAATAAAAGAAGAAGTAGAAGAAGAAGAAAAAAAAAAAACTAGGAGACAAAGAACTGACAGAGGAATGTGCCATCCATTCTCTGCTGTATTGTTATTTTCTCCCTTATAGGTTACTAATGAGGAATCGGCCCTCATTATGATTTTAAGGATGAGAGAGGAAAGCTTTTAATTAATGATATGTAAATGGTTCTGAATTGATTATGTTAGAATATCAAGAGAGATGGGTAGAAGCTGTGGTGTAATATATTTTAATTAAGAATTAATTAAAAATGATGGCAATTTTATAGAGGCTCATGGAAAATAGAAGAATTTATTCTCTGTCACAAGTAAATCAGCCCTTGATTAAATAAACAGACACACACTGTATTCATGGAGGATATATATATATATATATACATATATATATATATATATGACTAGTAGTTTATTTATGGTGGACCACAAGCCATGTTTTTCTGGAGTTTATTTTAATTTATCTCATTCTTAATTCATGAGATCCTCCTGGTTTGTGTTAGGAGGATCAATAAAGCTGTGTTTCCTTTTTGCATTCAGTGTCTACAATTAGATTTGCAACAAGGAATGCAATTATGAGCAAGACATGAATGCGAGTTTTTATCTCTTGTGGCAAGTGTATGTACACCCCCTAAAGACACCAGTCTGTATACGAGGTAAAAAAAAAGAAAAAGAAAAAGATTTGTGTGAAAAAGATGAGTTGAGACGAGACGTGGACCCCGGTTAACCTTTTTAATTGCGATTTGCTTTCTTTCATTCATTCTTCGGGGCACAGGGAAGCAGGAGACATTAGGTGCGTTAATAGTGTGCGCCGCTATTAAAGGGAAGGAGGTCTTTGTTTTTCTGCTAACAGTGGCATACATGCTCTGTGCTAAACTCTGCGATCAATGGCAGAGAGGCTGCTATCACAGCACTCGGAGCAGGCGTTGCTCAGGGGGGAGGGAAGCGGGGGTCCCTGGTGGTTCATTTTGATTGGAGCACGGAGTTTTGTGTTGAAAGGCGAGGGAGAGACAGGCTGTTGGAAGCAAATCCCCCTGGATCAGTTAGAGCTTTGCAACAAAAACACCTTGATATTCCTGGGAACATTTGCTTAGGAAAAAAAAAAAAAAAAACCAAAAAAAAAGGATGAATTTAAATAAACAGGCAATGAGAGAATGAGATGATCTAAAGCAATTTTGAAGGTTTTGGTGTTCAGAAAAAGCTTTTGTATCCAAAGCTTGGAATTAATTTAGGACCTCTTTTCAAATCACAGTAGAAAGCTGCAATAGAAAACCATTGCTACTTTGGTTTGTAATATTTTTTTTTAAGAAAACTGTGTGTGCAATATACTGGGAAGAGTCAAGGTGTGAATAGAGAATGTTTATAACTTAATAAGTTAAGGGTGGGTTTAATGGAGGATGTGCTGCTGAGATAGAGGGACTATTAAATCGATAAATAGTTCCCCTCGTACCATGATACATGTAGGAATGGTCACACGTGCATGAAATATCTGGGAGAGCTCAAGGAGGATGCATGTTCAAGGAAGAAAAAAAACAAAAAAACATGCAATGCCCAGATGTGAGCATGCATGCATATACAGTGTACGCGCACCAATGGTTGGAGGAGCGTCTTCTTTTTGACACGTTCAACTAGTTGCAATACATCACTGTCAGGATCACTTTCTCCACCTATCCGAATTTGTGCATTAGTTATCCATGGAGGCCTTCATCAAAAAGTTGAGCAGTCTTGACATCAGCTCCCTAGCGGGAGCAGCAAAGGTGAAGTTGTGCTCAGGGTGCCGTGGCGGTTGTCATTGCAGGATGTACTCTCTGCCCCCAACTGCATTAGACTGACAACTGAAGAGAGAGAAACGATGCTAAAACATACAAATATTATGCCACCGTTAATTTAGTCGTCGGCACGTGAGGGGGAATTACGAGATGCGAAAGCAAACGTGCTCGGTGTCTCTTTATGAAGAGTCATACAAGTATGATCTGCTAAGTGTTCTATAGTTATGAAATGAAAAGTCTGACATAGTAAAAAGCCACAGTTGTGATTGTTTTAAGGCCTTTAGTCTAGATTCAGAGAGAAATCAGCTGATGACCAGAATCTGTTAATTGACTGGCTGGTTGGGAACATAAATATTTTGTTTTGAGAATTGAATGCACCTGAATTGTCATTGACATAGACGTGTGACAAAAACTGATTGTTCGTAGAGAACCATGTTCTGTGATTGGTCAGGAGTATGTTGCTCTGTTTATGCAAAAATGGCAGCAATGTTAATATTTCTCTTTAACAAGCCTGCTTCCACTATCCAGTTTTTATATCCGCAGGAGACATGAATACTTCTGAGGAATGTTTAGCTGATGGAATTCTGGAAATTCATAGGATTCTTGACTGAATAACTATATTAAATGGTTAATAACTTCTGGTCACAAAAGTGTAGACCAGAAGTGGTGCAAGCTCCTTGACCATTTTGTAAAAGCCCCAGGGGGCCTGCGTTGTTGTATGAAAGGTGTATGCGAATACCAACGTATCAAAACGTTGTGACTGCGTGTCGACTGTTTGTCTTCAGCTGATGTAAAGATGTGGGAGCTTTTACTGAGTCCATAAAAATTCTCTTCGAAGTGGAAGGTGTTACTGAGCTAAGAGAACTCAAAGTTAGCTAATTTCTGGATCAAGTTCAGTGCTTAAAATACAACATGTGTATATAGAGAGATTCAGATTCATTCAAGCTGTGAGAAAGCGGGAGAAAGCAAGACTTCCTGCAGACATTACTAAGGCTGAACAGGGTGCACCAGAGTTGTTTTCGTTTACCTTTCCAACCTCTGTCATCATAAGTTTTGAAATGTCACATTTTGTATGGTAGAAGCTACAGTTCTCTTGATGCTAGCTGTACTATGCTCGTTAATTGCTATCATAAGAATCTAATCCCTGATGTCATTTAGCTAACATTTTTTAAAAGTTTTTAAAAATCTTTTTGGTAGCTCTCTCTAACACACCAACCGTCATGTCTTTTCAGTTCCTAATGCAACAATTTTCTGACCACTCATGACAGGAATTGTAGTAAAAATTTTGGAAACACAGATCTTATATCTGTGTTTTCCTGTATAGTAGTATTTAGAAATAAATTGTAATCTGCTATAATCTGTGTCTTGGAATACGTATCACAAATATTTGATCAGTGCATTTCGAGCCTCGAGTGTGCTTGTGTAATCTAACAGAGAGTTTGGCTGGTGATGGGGAAGTGAGGTCAGGGCTCCCCCAGAGTGCGGGCGCTGTGGAGATGAGGAGAACCTTACAGTGGCACTGCTAGTGGTGAGCTCCGGCCACGACAGAGAGGAGATTGGGAGTAGTGAGTTGTTTGGAAAGCGCGAGGGGGTGGGGGGCCGGTAGCGCTTCAGCATCTGAACTGGTTGATGGGAGCCAGAACATGAAACAATGCCGGGGGAACGTCTGGTGGGTTCGCTGCACAGAATTACAAGCAAGGGAGCAGGCCTGCTGAGGCAATTACAGCTTAATGGGGTCATTTGGAAGGCAATTGCCAGGGGTTAATGTAGTATGGAGAGATGAGGTGAGATTGAAGTGAAATTTTTGGCTAGAAAATGTGTTCAAATGAAAAGGGAGCAGGCAGACAAGTCGTGCACTGATGGGGTGGGAGGTTGACTGGGGGGAGCTGGTCTCTCACTGAGAGGTGAGAGGCCTGACCGCACACTCAGATGAACACTACTGCAGGCAAAATGCACATGTCCACACAGGTGCACTCCTTCTCCTGCTGCATATACCCTTGTTGTCCAAATCTGGGGGATTTTGTTTGTCTTTAGTTACATTTGCATTAATCCCAGCTCTGAAAATATTACAAATCAGCATTAAAAAGAAAAATAAAGCCTGACTCTGTTTTCAAGTGATGCAAAGAGAGATGTGTCAGATGAGCTGCAAGAGGCACCTTAGAGAACAGGGATAAAAAGGATCATTATGGCTGTTATGTTAGCCAGTTCATTACCTTAATTACCCAACATAATCTGGTGTTGGAAAGAGTGCGCTGAAGCCTTGGGAAGGAGTCTTGCCAGGACCTTCTTGCCCAGGTCTCATCTCCCTGATCCCCGTGATTTGCAGTAAGCAGCCGGATCATGCTAACGCTAAACTTTGATCAAAGCCAAACTTATTTAAGGTCAGTCATGTGAAATCTACCGGGAACCACCGTGTGCGACCAAGTGGTCCGTGATGTAGGAAGTGGTACAGCACTGTGCCTTGCTGCTGCTGCTGCTACAGCCTCTGACCGTGCTGGATCACTGGACAGCAATAGCATTATCATCAGAGCTTTCAAGTCCTCAGCATTTTTACGCGATTATGCTCAACAGTGGAACTTAACATCATCCACGGCTGGAGATTCCTGGAGACCGCATTCTCCCCCACATTCTCTCTCTGTCTGTCATTCTGGCCCGCTCACTTTCTGTCATCTCTGTGAAGTCTTTGCCCGCCCGCCTCCCTTCCTCCACCCCAACCTCCCCCCTCCACTCAGGGTTTTGGCTGAGAGCCGGGCACTTCACTGAGGCAGATTTTCCCAGGATCCCCAAAGGCTATTTTACCAGGACTCCCATTAGGTCTTTACCCATTACCAGTGTTCCAAATCATTTACAGAAGAATCTATTTATTTTATGTAGTAATGGATTCATTTGACACAGTTCTCTGTAATGAAAGTCTTGATTTTAACATGCACCATACTCCAGTGGATTTATTTACTGGTCTTTCTATGCCTGATTTATTTCAATCTGCTAGAGGTCTTGTTGCCTTAAAAGTTTTTGCCATTTTGTCACATTGCAAGCACAAACTTTGATGTAATTTATTGGGATTTTATGCGAGAAACAGAAGTAGTGCACAGATGGGTAGAAGCCAAAGGAATCAGTTTGGGCGCACATATTTGTATTCAGCCCTCTTTACTCTGTTGCCTCTAAACAAAATCTAGCCTAAATGCAAAACACTATGTGTGGCAGACAACTAACATTACATGTCAACCTGAACACACTCTGCTCACAAATAAACATGGTGGTGGCAGAATCATCCTGTGGGGATGCTTTTACTCTGCTGAGGCAGAAAATGTGGAGAGAAGAACGAACATGGTTCAAGCGTATTCATTTGTTAGAATGGTCCAGTCAAAGTCCACACCTTAAATCCAGTTGAGAATCTGTTGTATTGACTTAGGAGGTCTGATTACAAGACTTCTTAAACTTTTCAAATGTTTATTTGTAAAACAAAAAGCAGAATCTATAGCAACTTATCCTCCTTGCTACATAAAAACCTAGCATCACATTGAAGTTTGTGGTTTTATTGTGACCAATATCTGAAAACGTTCAAGAGGAATATTGAATATTTTGACATCATTCTCACCCAAGTACAGTACTGCACAGTGGATAGGTGGTTGGGCTTTGTGTCAGTGCTGCAGGAAAACAAGTATGATGCAACTGTGTTGTCATTTCAGAGTGACAAATAGACAGTGGCAGACCGTCAGAAAAGGGGAGAGAGTGGAATAGTGTCACTGACATTCTGCTATGACCTTTGGGCCTTTGGGCCTCCACAGTGCAAGGCACATAAAATGTTTACCTCAGGTCAGCAGCCACTTAAACATGCTGGATGTGATGCATGTGTCTGTAATAAGGATTTTGAAAACTGATTTGCAGACTCTTTCTTTTCTCTTCTAAATCGCAAGTGTTTGCTCATGTGAAAAAGTATTTAATTCATAAATGGTCCATGAAGCTTAAAGCCAATGCAGAAGAGAACTGTAGCGCCTAAAGCTAGTGCACTTCTCCTTCCCCTACCCCCTGTCACCCAAGCATCCCATCAAAGCCTGCCTCCTTCCTGTTGTAAGGTAGGGGGAAAAAAAATCAATGCCGCAATCTTTTCTTTTTGCCTCCTCCAATCCGTAATTGAAATGGAAAATCAAATGAACGGCAAGCAGATAATTGTTTTATCAATATTCCCTGCCTGCCCTACAAGGGTCAGTGCAGAATGATCATGAGTCGGGGATATGACGAGGACAAAATGTGAAATTGAACAGCTAGGAGGCAATAAATCAGCCTTGACAACTAAGAGTGACCAGCATGTAGCTGCAGCAGGCGGCTCTCCCTTCAGAATTTGTCCTAAAGCTGTCTACAATAAATGGGGAATATTCATCTCATTATTGTTGCACTTAATATTGCTATCAAATATTATTCCTAGAGTCCAGACAGGGAGTCAAGGTCACCCGTTCTATTATTGTTGTCACTGTTAGCGTGTGATATTGAGAGTATAATGGAGGACAATGCCATGTGGTTTCCTGGAAATATGAAAAGGTGAAGACTACATTTAGTCATCAGAGTCGGAGAAAAAATGTTCGGTGTTCAGTTCATGAACGGTTGTACACAAGTTTCACTTGAGTCATAGCTCACAGCATTGTGACACTGCATACATTTATTGTTTTTTCAAAGTGTGAAAGTTAGACATTACTGATCGAGAGCTAATTGTTTCAGCTCAGCAGAGATTCACACCGGCTTATTTCTACGTCTCCTGCATAATACATGTTTAAATAAACTCGTCATGCAATCCATGTCTTGTTAAAACAGGAGATAAAACCATTGCGAGAAAATCGACATCTTAAATCATATGACGTCCCTTCCCATCGGACTCATCCAGTTGCAAGACATCGACAAAAATATGAAATTGATTTGGTTGAAGGGTGTTAAAGAGCCGACAGGAGAATGTCACAAACAATGAATGGTCACAGCTTGGAGGAAAATCAATGGCGGAGGTTGAATCCAGTCTAGAGTGCAACTTGGCAGCATTACAATGTTGCTTTGAAAGAGAGAGCTGTCTCTCGGTCTGGGTTGCCCTGGTCAAAAGAAGGGGTCTGATTGTTTTTGATGATGGGATGATATGTTTGAATGGATGGTGTACAGATAAGATATATTTTGCTTCAGCACGGATAACAGTTTTGGATGAATCTGAACAATCGCTTTTAATTTGAAGCTGCATATTGTTCTTTTAAAGTTACCTTTCAAGTGCGTGTTTGTCTATTGGCAGTGTAACGATACATGCACCTCACGAGACAAGACGGTAATAGGTTGTGAGAATGAAACAAGATTTTTCAATATTTAAGGGAAAACTTAGATTCCCTTTTTTCATAATTACAGTAAAGCGTGAACAAATCTGTGTGCTAGAGAGTCTGTACACAGTATAAAATATCCCAGTGCAGTTTTGACTAGTCTTTATAATGCTGACAATCATCCATACTGAATCCCTAAAAAGTGGTGAAATAGCTTTTTGGTTTAGTTTAGTTCTACTTTCAAGACTTTCAGTGCCTTTTAACATGAATCGTGTGGGCAGATCCACAAATTGTCTTTATTAGTTGATTTTATCAACACAAGAAACACCCAGGAAACACTTCCTTTTTTGACTTCCAAATTTGAATAGGTATAACAGGGTGTAAAGCCTAAAACACTCATCCTCAACTCTTGGACATGTAAGAATAGCTGACACTTATTTTGATAGACCAGAAATGTTGTGACGTTTCATTGTTGCCATGAGATTTCATGGCAACCCCTAAGTATTTTGTAGAGGTTTCCAGATCCTTGGAAACCTCTGGATAGAAATATACCGATCAGGCTTTTCTTGATCGATGTCAATTTCCTTTTTTTTTTTTTTTTTTTTGGTCTGACCCAGCAATTCAAGTTTTGGCACTTTAAAATTTTTGGCATGTGCTGCAAATGAACCCCATTTAAACATTACAGCACACATTCCTAACATTTATTGGATTTTATTCACCTCACACAAGTATATCAAAGTACAAGCTCTTGGTTGATGCATTAACACTCTTATCGATCAACAATGAAAGCTGATCAAGGAAAGATCGGCACATTTCAGTCTCTGGCCAATTGATTGCTACATCTCTACTTCAGGAACATTACTTTCCTCCACCTAAAGGAAATTACTCTTTAAATTATTTTAACTGCATTACTCTGTGAATAATAGAGATTTGGAGTTGAATAATATATTCTTTTCCTACTGGGACAAAAAGACAAAAGAAACGGCAGAATTGACAGGATGTCTTTCAAGTGGACACAGTGATGGAAATCCCCCCCTACTTTGTTGGGATTGCAGTTGTAAGCTTTGTACCATATGCTACTTTCCTCTTTAGCTGGGATTATGCCATCATTATTGCTGATAAAAGCTGTTTACTGCCTTGGCTCCAAATTGATGCTCGGGGCGCTCTGAAACTGGCATTCCCTCTGCAGAAGAGTTCATTCTATGCCAGCTGCTCGGGATTCAACCCCCCTTTTGTTTAAGATTTCACAGCTTTTGTAATGTTTATTTTCCATTTAGTCTCCTTTCTACCCCGTTAGCATACAAGGTTTTTCTTGGGTTTCGCATGTGTTTGACATTTACACTTGATTTGCTTATAGCAGATTGAAGGTGTCTGGAAAGCAGTGGCATACCGCTCAGGAGCTGCAGCTCTCGCTCACAATTCAAATAATAGGGCGTGCTTGATGGTTTGCTACCACATTTTGGAGCAATATCCTGAAGGGCCCCTTTTTACCATTTTACCAATCAATAGCATAATCAGTCAATGCAGATTCAGCTTGACAGCTGAGTTAAGATAACAACTGGTTCTCATGACTAAACCGGCCCCAGTGACCTTGTGGGCCTCAAATTAATAATGTAAAATCAACACAAGACAACCACACCGTGGCTCCCATGCAGACAATGATGAACTACCTTTTTTCTTCCCATCAAAGTTCACTCAGACGAAGTCATGTTTCAAGGCGTACGCTAAAACGTCACTTTTTTTTCCCTCTTCTTTCTTTTTTTTTGAAGTTAGGCTTTACGTCCCTTAAATAATGTCTCTCACTCTTCCTCTACAGCTCCCCGGTACCCAGGGAAATCATGCTGATCAATATTTCCCATTTTAGAGGAACTGCTGCAAACATTCACACAGGATTTACTGTAGCTCTCTGTTAGACTTTAATCAAGCTATAATTTAGATCCCACAAACAAAAGGTTTTCTTGGAAATAAAGGAGAAGTCTATTTGCTTTTGCCAGGGTTTTCCTCTTCTATTAGGTTTATCCCGTAATCTTTCTTCTGTTTGTTTTAATTCAGATCGTGATCCATCTATTTATCCTTTTTTTACGTTGTGTTTTTGTTCATGGGTGTGCTTGCATGCATTGATAATGTCTTCACAGGACATAAATCAGAACATGCTATCTCAGTACCTCTTTATATTGGTTAAGGGCCATTGAACAAAACAGCTTAATGCTCCTTTAACCATTTCATTCATGGCAGGAAGTGGAAAGGCAGCCGTGACACAGATCCTCTGCAGTTTGTTTAGTATATTACTGCAGTTTGCCAGAATCTCTGGAAAATACATATAATAACCAGTAATGAAGTATTTAAAGTGATGTGAATGAACATCAAATGAAGCTAAATGAATTATATGTTTTATGAATATATGCCTTGGAACAGATGCAGAAGTACCTTTGGCAGTGACTCTAGCACAAAGATAGGGTATGCTCAGGTTTAGTGTTGCTGAAATCAATGTCTTTATTTGATAAACCATTTATCCCTTTTACTACTTAAGGTCATAACATAAAAATATCTGAAGTAGGAGGCTGTTTAGCAGATAATATACAGTGTCTATAAAGAGTATTCATCCACTTGGATGTTTTATGCCTTTTTTATTCCTTTCACAAACCCATCATTATCAACAAAACTGAACTTTTTTGACTAAATTTGCAAAAACAACCTTTTAATGTCAATACAAAATAAGTGACTGCACATACTATATTCTTCCCCTTCAGATTGACTGACCTGAACTGGTGCTAGTTATCTTACGATGAATGGAGATCACATTGGTGTGTCCTTAATCCCATAGAAACTTGAAAAGGGCTGTTCACAGCTGATCCCCACGACCAAAGTGTGACTAGTTTTGCAAGGAAGAATTGAGTAAAATTGCAGAGTCCAGATGTGCAAGCCCAATTGAGATCTTTCCACCCAGATTCTGTGATTGCAGTCAAAGGTGGGTTTACTAAGTATTGACTGAAATAGGGGGAATATTCATGCTATAATTTATTTTATGTTACATATTTTGTTTGCAATCATTTTGTAGAAATCAATTTTCATTTAACATAAACAGGGTTTTTGTTGTCAAAAAAAACCCAAAACAGAGTTTGTTGATTATGATTAACTGGTAAATGCAGTAGGAAGAGTTAAATATCCAGAGGGTGGATAAATTTATAGTCAAAAATAGCACAAGCTATGGACAAGTTTCTGAATAACTGGGTTAATTAGTCTGTAGCCTGCGAGAAAGCAAAAGTTAGCCTGTTTATCTGACAACACAAACAGCTGAAAAGTAGTCTTTACTAAAACCAACTCTACAGCAATGAAGCTGCTTCCTTCCTATTTCAAAATAAGAGCCTCAACCGTACATACAACAGTGTTCAGCTTTGAATGTAGGCCTTTACATTTGGAACTCATAACCTTAACAATACTTTACCAGACAATGTCACATGCTGCCAGGAACTGGATAAGGCATCATGGGTTTGCTTTGCCATCTCTATGTGAACCTGCTCAGAGGAACTAAACCTCAGCAAAGACTTCTGTTGATCTTTGTCCATGTCAGGAGGTGACAGCGCACATGTGGTCCCATCACAGGTGTGTGCAATTACTGTGAATTACCAAGAAATGAGACATTGAACTGTTTTTGTCACAATATGTAGGCATTTTTTGTGTAGTTTCCAGAAAATGTAAAAGTATCGATTTCCCCAATAGTACATTTAATCAAGTAGCGGCATGGTGCAGCGTTGTTAGGTGATGTTACACAGCACAGTTTGCAGATCAAGAACAGGGAATATTGTGATATTGGGGAAATCCTTGTATCATTTACTCAGCCTGCTGTAATGGAAAATGGATTTGGAAGAGAAGAGAGGGTAATGTATTGGAAAATATCCCTTTCAGCACCTCAGCTTTACTTGTCATAGGTCAGGCTTAAAACGTATCTTGATACAGTTATTAACTCTAATCCAGGCATAAACACAAATCCTCAAGCACCAGCCCAATTAATAATTTGCATAATTAACATGCATTTTAAATAGAGGCAGCTCTTGTCGTTGCCAACGCAGGGATGTGGGTAATTAGGGCTAACGGAGTGGCGCCTAGGGCCTTTACCCGTGGACGTGCTGCAGTCATTTCCAGCAAAGGGATTGACAACTGCAAGACAAGCTCCCTCGGCTTAGAGCGAAACCCCCTTTGACAGAATTAATAGTTGACAAACTGCTCCTAAAGCCCTGGCATTGTTTCTGTCAGTTGTATGGTTTGATGTCACTGTTAGACATTATAAATCAATAGTGTCAGGATTTAGTAATGTTTATAGCCAGCCATGGTTTATTATTTCATGTGACTGTCATGGACAAATAGTATTTATCATAGCTGTCTATAAATTACCGCAGACAGACTGTTGGTTTACTAAAACTCAGGCCGTTCTTACAGGACCCGTTCCAACTTCCCCTTACATATTCAGAGTAATTTGTTTTCTCAGCCATAGGCTCACATTAACCCTTTGCATTCATAGCTCCTCTCCTCTCCTCTCCTCTCCCAGAATTATTATGGCTTGATTACTGTGCGTCTGCTGATGCATTAAAAGACAACAAAACAGCTGATCAACGCTTGCTGCCAGCTGTTTTCCACATTCGTTCTCACTTATCTTTGAATTTGATTTTGACTGAGAAGTCTGATGGATGAAGCTCTAGTTCTCTGTTATGTTTTTATTCCCTGAAAAAACTATTTGGTCCCTTGAACAATTCTTCTGTCTCTGTATTTCTGTCACACCTATAGATGTTTCATCAGTTTCCCAATGATGGTTTCATTTATTAATAGGAACAAAGCTTGCCAAAGCAACCAGGCCTTATGTACAAAAGGAACTGCACTCTAAACCTGTAACAACTGCAAATTTTCATTTTGTTTTTGACGTTCTCCTTGAGAAATGTCATTTTTTCATCCACTGTGGTAAGTTGTCTAATTCTTTGAAGAGCGAAGCATCTTACCATTACTTCCACCACAAAGTTTCACTGTTGGTTGTTCTTTTCCTTTAATTCTGAGTTGGTTTTGCACCAGTTGTAATGGGATGAACAGCTGCCAAACAAGTTCAGCTTTTATTTCTCATCAATCCACAGAAAATCTTTCCAAGAGTTTTGGGGTCACTTATATGTTTTTCTGGCAACTGTGAGAAAGGCCCAGTTTTCTTTTGGTCATCAGTGACTTTTACCCTGGAGGACAATTTTGATTTCTCTTTAACTACTTTCTAAGTAAACTTAAGAAATCAAATAATTATTTGAGAACTGGTTTTTGTGTTCACTCAGGTCATCATTGTCTGAAATTAAAAGTTGTGTCATGATCGGAAATATTTATATCACCAAAAAAAAAAAGCCAAAACAGAAGAAATACATTTTCGCAGCACTGCATTTGAGGTATTTTCTGTTGTCTTTTTGATGTATCTGAGGCTTATTATGAAAAAAAAAAGTCTTGAATGATGTTCGTTGGAGCTTCCTTAGTGTCAGATGTTAACCTGATAAAGTTAGGCTGTAATACGATTGTTTCAATGTTTTGCTTCAGTTCATCAAAACTGCTCAGTTTTTTAGGTCACGCTGTGTCAACACAAAACGCTGTTATTGTCGTTTGCGATTGATGATATTTGGCTGCTTTACTGGAACACACCAGCACATGGTTTTGTATTCTCCTCCCTAATGGATTGGTAAAAATAAGCTGGCATTGACCAGTGTCTCTTATACTCAGCTGTCATCCTACAGATACATCACTGAGTATCGCTGATATTCAGACGCACTTCAGCACTTTGGATTTTTTTTTCTAGTTTACATTTTAATAACTTGTATTAATTATCTTTTCTAAGGCAGTGAGAGGCAACTGTTGAGCACTTAAAAGAGAGAAGAGAATGTAAGCTAAGCCGGAGCTGCCTTATTGATCAGCCGTGCCATCGACTATAAGGTCCACTTTCAGCAGGGAGGTCATTAGTTAGTCCCGTGTGCTAATTCATCCCCGAGTTGAGGCGTATCTGTTAGAATGCTAATTCACTGCTATGATCTGACAGCCAGGGTAAAGAAGGGGCCAAGCAGGCTGCTGCAGAGAGAAAAGAAGAGTGAGCTGCTGCAGAGTAGTGTGCTCGTATTGTGCTTGGGCAAAGAAGAGGACTTCAGCTCATGGGATGTGGCAGAGTGTGCACAGGAAGAGGGGTGCAGAGCTGACCCCTGCTGTCTTTGTCCCCTGGCGGCAGTGATGTAAAAGGAAGATGACATTTGGTGTCCACATTTAACTTGCATTTGCAGTCCACTTGAGAGGTCCAGTATGCATGACCTACCTTGATTAAGCCCGGAGCTGCCTTGGTATGTACCCTTTAGACTGAAACAAAAAGTGGAAGCTCACAGCCGAAAGCCGAGCCTGTATAATTGGGCCAAGTAGAGCTGCAGGAGGCAGGCAGTCTCCGCTTCGCCTTTTGTATATTCATGACCCCCCCGACTTGATTGATGGAAGGATAGCATTTGGTGACACTGTCATTTGCAAGTTGAAAAGGTAGTGCAGTGGCTTGAGCGGCACTGTAGCTGTGCCTTAAAAGGGGCATCGGGAAGGCTCATTTCTATGCTGATGATATCCAGCCCCCTCTCATTTTCTTTGTCTCTGTTAGAAGGACATCTGCTGACAAGACTGAGCTAAAAAGAACCAAGTTGGAAATGAAAAGACGGCGGAGGGACATACATCTGTGTGTTTGCATGTGAAAAGCACATTGTTCGAGTGTGACTGTAATCTGTGTGAGAGATAGCAATTTGGTTTGTGTCGAACTGTGTCTTACTTTTTTTATTGCAATTTAGCATTTTGAACTTGCTGACGTGTGAAACGTAAAAACACGATCTCGTTTGGATTTGGTGTCAGATGACATCATCAGCCTCAAGTGTATGCATTTTGGAAACTGATCAAGGAGGAATGAAATATCATGAGATGAAATAATATAAAATATTGGGTTCACCGGAGGAGATTTGTCTTATTTTTCATAACTAAATAGCTGAGTGATTAAAATTTTTTTTAGCTATGTCAAATTATCCACTTGATCAGTCTATAGAAATTAAATGGTAGTTTAGCTCGGAGGCTGCAATGCAGGTGCCAACTTCAGCAACATTAGGTGCTAACATCTGGCCAGTAAAGATACAGTTCTTAAGAATTATTGGTTTGTTTGTGTAAGTTTCTTTTTCCAATGGAGTACTGAAAATGCTGCCACATAAATCACATAAAAGCAAAGTAGGCTTTGTTTGCACAGTCAATCTGAAGATCAGTCTTTATTGGAGAACCTTGTCAACTCAAGAATTACTTCTTTCTTTACTTCAAAATAAAGGCTTATATATAGATTTGACAGAATGTCAAGCTTTAGCACACATCTTCATATTTATGGCTCGCAGTAATATGTTAATCAAGTAAAGTTAGATGCCGACTGGAAATGGACAATGGTTTGCTGTCACATGTTTCAGTGTGACAGCAAATAAATTTTATTGCACCTTTACTCAATATTTTCTGTTATTAGATGAAGTCTTCTGTTTTGTTTCAGCCTAATTTTTGCTGCAAAAGTGTCACCAAGAAGAATTGATCAAATATTTCTTTCTGGTTTTTTTGGCAATATCTCAAATGATTTACCTTTTTAGACATATTATCTTTGACAAGATTCCTGTGTTGTAAAAATGCTCCATTTACATCAAACAATCCACCAATTAATTTATGTTATCAGACTGCTGTAAGCAATTACATACACAATATTTTCATATATTTGATTAAGTTAAAAACTATTCATGTTACAGGCAAATTCAGATTAAAATGACATTTTGATTTAGTTTTGATAGGAAATGAGACCGGTATCTCTTAATAAAAAGAAACGCAATAAAACAAATGCGAGTCAATATTGAAAACAAAGTTTTTATTCATATTTTATTTTAGAAATCGGCATGTCAAAAATTATTTATATGCTTAGAAATAATTCTTAAATAAATATTAATGGCATTAGAACAAGTAGTTTCAAGTGGTTTAGCTCAGCCTCCTTGACATCACCCTAATCTTTAACTTCCCCCCAGATTCTTTAATTTCAAGTCAAGATTCTGGTCACCCCACTTTAGACCTACATTTGCCATTCAAGTATGAACAATTGTGGACCTAAGTGAAGATCTATATATAGTTTTATGTATTACATTTAATTAAATCTAAGTATTTGACAGAAATGTAGTGTTGAATGTTACAGAGATGGAGAGCTACACATCTATATATATTTCAAACTGGGGGAGAGTGCCATGTCTTGACAATTAAGCTGACAACTTGGCCTTGAAATAATAAATGTGACATTTGCCATGCAAAGGTAAATTAGACTTGCCAAGCCAGAAGATGCAAAGATATCTTAAGCTGTCAGGATATTATTCAATGCATGGAGCACTCTCAGTGTGTAAAAAAATAAAATAAAACTGACAGAAATATCAGTTTCTTAGAGACACTTCTGCTATCCCCTCAGCACTACAACCCACACTTTTCAGAGGCACAATTTATAGCTGCGGTGTGAAAGTGATTGCCTGCAACTCCCATCTTTGTATTTACACCAATTAGCACATAAACTCTAATTACTGAGATCATGGCAACCGGGAGTCCATAAATGCAAAGCGACACGGAGAGCCAAATCAGCTGACAGGGAGGGAAGGTGACAATAAATAGGGAAGTATCAATTAGGCATCAATGGCGCGATGATGCATGCGCATGCTGGGAGGTGTCGCGTCGAGGGAGGTGGGAGTGTGAAATGTGTGGGGGCAGCAGGGTGCACAGAAAGTTGCACAGGCTGTGGGGTCTTGTAACTCAGCCGCTGATGCACGGCGCAGTGACACGTTGACTGTAAAACACGCTTCCATATTAACACCGAGGCACAATCAGGCACTCCCATTGTGTCCCTGTGAAAAGTAGCATTTATCACAGTGATGCACTTCTTCTAAGGTAACAATTAACATGTGCTAATTTAAGGAGCACGTCGCAAAGTCGAAAGGTATAAAAGTTGGTGCAAAATAAGAGGAAATTAATATGTTATAGCAAAGGGTCATTAGAGGACCGTCACAACTGGAGGAGAGACTTGACAGCTTAAACTTGTGTGTAATTATAAGGACTAGGAACCCAATCACAGCTGGAGAGAGCGGAGGCTTCATATAATGACTCAAAATGGATCGTGGACTGTGCTTGAACCTCAGGTTAATCCCAATAAATTGAACTTGATCAAAGACCATGGCAGTAAAAAAAGTATGGCTCTGCACATTAATCTAACAAACGCATAAAACAGGACCAGCTCAGCTCTATAAATTAAACTCTGGCCGCAATAATGCTGATCAGGTGAAATTTTGCCAGCACCGGCTCAAACTGCCTCAGTATGTCTGGGCTCTTGTTACACCCTCGATCAAAAGACGGAGTTCACCCTTTTTCTTTACTCGTGCAGGTTTTAGGTTGTATTTTTTGTGCGGGATGGTCCGATGATGAATTTGCAAAGTGGCTGTTTACAAGAGAGCGTAGAGCATCTAAGAGCTGCCAGAAGGTCCATTACCATAAATGTTTAAATCAAACACACAAAGTTGCTTGCCCAAAATAAAGCTGTTTCCTACATTAATCTGCCAGATATGCCTTCGGTCCAACAATTAGTCCCCTCCCATCCCATCTAGTTTTCTCAGACAGTTTAGAAACTGTCTGAGAAAAGGAAGAAAGAGGCAAATATATTGTGTTCTCACTGCTGAGGCAGCAGCTTCAGCTCACCCCCATCGGAATCCAGAAAAATAATTTTCGCTCTTGTATATTACGATTAAGTTTACTGTGAGATCTCACAGACCTGCTGTGACACACCAGACAGTTTACTTCTTCTTTTTTCCCCCTTGCTCCCTCTCTCTATCAACACATGGCTCCAGTGCTGATTTAGAGCCTTGTAAAAATGTCTCATTTTAAAAACTGTTTGCATGCAGGTCCCTCGGACACATTTCATGTTCAGCAGATTTACATTACAGCTATTATTATGATTTTATGATGCCGAAGTCTTGAAAAGTATTTCCCTAAAAATGCTTGGGAATTGTCTGAGCGTAAATATTTGCTTGTGCTCCATCCGTGGTTTCTCCCACGAGAAGCCAGAAACTCCCAGGCTTGCCATGATTCTCCCAAGAGATCATCATGGCACCCTTCTCCTTTTTCTCAAATCAGGTTTAAAATTGCGATTTGTTGTAGAGATGAACAGATCAGAATATTGTGGGTAGTCTTTGGTTTTGTAAAGCCTTCACCAGTTTATGTCAACTGACTATAAGTCCTCTTTGACATTTATAATCTACAAAAACATAGTAACAGCATTTCAGAATTATGTATTAAATTAACTGGAGCAGAGGTAATGTCCTGACGTAGCTGTCAGAAAACAAGGGATTTAATAGAAACTCTTACTATTTTCAAGCAAAGACACAGTTCAGAGTTATCAATGCCAAACAGCAGCATTATGTGTTCCTAGAGAATATTGACCCATTTCGGTCTGATTTCCAAAAAGCTGCCAACATTTCCAAATGCACCATGTTTCATGATAGATATTGAAAAGGGAAAAAAACAGAGCACATTTGCTGTAATAACTATACACTTCCTCTTACCTCTTGCTCTCCCACAGCCTGAGTTAACCACACCCATCTCAGCTTGTCATAAAATCTGTTCCCCTTAAAACAGCCAGCGTCTCTTGGCTGCCATCTTTTTAAACATCTCTGTGAGAATGAGAACTTCTTCATTCTGACACAACATCCACACCGAAGAGCGTTGCTGTTACTGCAACCTGGTAGCACTTATAAAAGGATCTGAAAAAAGATTAGATTCTTGAGTTTTTCAGTATTTAATAATGATATAGAGTTTTTGTACATCTACATATGTGTTGTGCGTACAAGATAGTGAAAACATGTTGTTTTCAGCATGTACTTCACACACCAAAGAGCGGCACATACACTAAAGATTGTTGCTGTCAGTGTAGCCTGGTAGCACTTCGGCATGGTGGGTTCTCTGGTCCCATCAAATTTCCCATTTTTGACCGGCTGATCACTGGTCAGGGTTTTTCTGGGTTATTTTAGTCAGTTCAATAAAGTTTTACCTTTTCCATTTCTTTACAGAAAAAGTAGATCTGATGAAAGAAGTAGGAATAAATTAGCATCTCCTTATCCTATTTTCTTACATTATCTTGTCTATTAAAAACACCATGGCTGTTTTTTTTTGCTTCTGGTTGCCTAAGGCCTAGGTGGACGAGTCTGTGACCAAAATGTTGCTGAGGTGAAAGAAAAACAGAAAAAGAAGAAGAAAAAAAGCATCTGAATTGATTCCTCCATCACCTGGACGGACTGTTGAGTTTTAGGGACGACTTATCGCTGTTTCCCTAAGTGCGGCGTGGAGATTTGTTGGAGGGCTGAGTGATCGATTCAGCCGCCTATAGTATCCTAGTGTGTTTATACATGGCTTGTATGGCAGCTTTCATAAGACATTTACCCCATGATTTGCGATGAGCTTATGTGTGAATAATTAATGGCAATTAATCCTTAATTACAGTAATTAGGCAAGTCACAGGAAATTAGGCTGCAGCTGGAGAAGCCCGTGCCGAGGAAAGGGAGGAATGGGGCTGAGAGAACGTGCCATTTAGTGACAGTGGAGCCATGGTACAATGATCGTGTGGCAGGCCTGCACAACTGTGATCGCTTGCCAGCACAGATAAGAGTATAGGAAAACACAGATGCTGCTGGCTCGCGAGCCGGAGTCGGTAAAGCAATCACAGGCACAGAGCACAGACACGCCCAATAAAATCACCCCATTAAAGTCCCAATGGCGTGAACTTTGACCCCAGCCGTGCGTATATTTCTTAGTTTGCACAAAATTACACGCTAAGAGGTGATGAACCTTCAACAGGTTGTGACTGATGGGCCAACAGTAACCGGTTAATGACGAGGCAACTCCTTTTTTTTCTTTATAAAACCAGATTTACCATTTATTGGGGGCCGCCTCAGGCTGCAGACTTGTGCAGCCAATTTGCTCCTAACGCAGAGCTTATGAATCTGCTGGTGCCGGATAGAGAGGCAGACCTAGAAATATTTATTTCTACCTCCAATAAAACAATTAGGCGGCTTAGAATTCTTAAAGGAAATTACAGCGAATGGAGTTGTTTGGTCGCTGATTTCATTGTTTGGTAATGGTGGGGAGAGATTAGGTGGAGGCCGTGCTGGAAAAAACCCCCAAAAAAAACAAAAAACAGAGCAGAAGAATAGAGGGCCAAAGCTCTCTGTGTCTCTCTCCGAGCTCATTTGCGCTTTTCCATGCTTGCCTTGATGAATTTCCGCTTCTTTCTGCTCCTGTTGCTTTCAATTACACTCTTATTCACAATCCTAATTGATATGCCAGTCTCAGAAGATGAGCCACAGACTTTTTGCAGTCCATTTTTCTATTCTTAGACCAACGTTTCAATACAGCTAAACAAATGTGGGTGTCTGACTCTTTTGTTGTCTTCAAATGCGTTATTGTTATATTTAAAATGAATAGATAATGCTCATTTAACCGATCAAACAGATCCTCATAAAAGGATTCTTTGAGAGGCCTTTTCTTTTTTTTTTTTTTTGTGTAATTCTCAGGCTCTCTGCCACGCTCTCTCATCATGGGCATCTCCAATCGTCACCTCCTTTCATGCAGGGCAGACTTTTCCCCCTCCTTTCTTTTCACTGAAGGACTTTTAAGCTAACAGGGAATGTAAGTGAGTAGAGGAGGCATCCAACTGTGATATTACATTAACCCATAGTGCTTGGCCATGTCTGCCTGTGACTGAGGAATAAAAGAGAACATGCTCTGCTCTACTCCTCAGCCTTCAGAAGCGCTATTAGAAATAATGAGAATTTATAGTAAGATAAAAGATGTTTCTCCCAGCTCCTGAATTTTGAATATCTGGTCATATTCCACCACCTAAAGCTGAATCAGGCTTATTGATGATCCGTGCGCAGCTGCGGTGATGTAATTAGAGAACGCATTGCATTTCATATTGCATTTTTCTGTTATGAGGAAACAAGCTGCGTGTTCAAAACCAGATATTAGACTGTGCAGTGATATGCGCTTATGCTGAACATGTAATAAAATCTTTTAATCAGAGCTCAGCAGGCGTGTTGAGTTCTTTTGTGCCGTTCAATAAGCAAACGGTTTTCCAGGGACTCATGTTTTTATTTTTTCCTGTCTTTTGGAATATGAGTGGGACACCTTTGAGTGCCTGGATAACAATACTTCAGCGGGCTCATCACTGGCGCCGGGAGATACAGCTAACAGTGACAAGGTCAGCATGTTAAGCGGATTCCGCACATACATTCCTCACTATAAGTAATATAAATGAGGCTGAGTTAGCCGTGAACTCTCAGCGTGTTGCTTGTAAGCTAAAGGGTAAGTGTGCAAAAACAACATATCGAAATCTCCTCCTGAGCACATCTGACGACACATAACAATCTGTGTTGCGAAGGATAACAAGCTTGAGTTTATCTGCTGTGCCTTGCCCGATATTGATGCTCTTTAAACGTTTGTCATATTTTGTCACAACGCATTCATGAAGGCCAAATTTACAGCAAAAATCTAATCTCATTATAATTCCCATTGTTCTGTGAAGGCTTCAGAAATTTGCTAGAGGAGATCAGTGAACAATCAGTATTGTGGAAACTAAAGAACACAGCTGACATGTCAGGGATATGATTGTGGAGAAGTTCATAATGAAAGTATGTCCTAAGCTTTGAACATCCCATAGATAACTGATCAGCCCATCATCTAAAAATGGAAAAAAAAATAAAGTATGCAAAAACTGCAAACCTACCAAGACATGGCCAAGATGGCACAGTTTTCTGAATAAAAATGCACCATGCACTTTGTGGACATAGTTGTAGCAGCATCTTTTCTCACCTTAGCAGAGAAATGACGGTAGATGGATGAAGCCCAAAACTAGGAAATACTGTTTAAAACCTGTTAGTCATGGCAAAACACGAGGAACTTTGGTGGAAGTTCAACTTCCAGCAGGAAACCAACCCCAAACACACACCCAGGTAATGGGAGGGTTTAAATCAAGTCCTCCTTGTTTGTCAGACTGGCCCAATGGAAGCCTAGATGTGGTAGAATGTTATTTATTTATAAATCCTTTTAAAAGCTCACATTTTCAGTACGCTTTACCGACATGCACTACTTTGTGTTGGTCTGCCATAGAAATCTCATTAAAGGACAAATAGATTTGGGACCATAGGAGTGAAAAAAGGTCGCTGGCTATGAATACTTTTGCAAGGTGGTGCAAAGGTTCATGCAGTGAAAAAATATGCTAATCGTGGCTCAACTCCTCATCCCGTGACACATACACACTACGTTACTGTAAGAATTTTCCTCGAGATGCGAACAAACGGTGCCACATCGCATCTTTTCAAACCCCAACTAAATTTTGTCGAGCGCACGGCTTTTAGTGGGAGCAGCATGGTGGGTGTTGTTGGGGGCATTCTTGTATCTTCACTGGTGTTTACTCACATTGGCAATTAATTATTAATGCAGAAGCGCTGAGGGGTTACAGCGATATGGCGCACAGGCTTTCCAAGCACTGTCTTTATATGAGCAGTCAACAGAGTGAGAGCTTCAAAGGAGCCCTCTGAAAATGCTTCAGACTCTCGTGGAGAAAGCTTATTACAGTTGAAATGTTTTTCTAGGAGCCCCAGATATTCTTTGTGAATGCTATTGCCTGGAAAATATGGGGTATTTTTGTTTGTCTGTATGAAGAAACATGTAAACAAAGAGACAGCACTTGCGGCTTACTTGGCACAAGCACTGCAGTTCACAAGTGTGAACTTGTTTGGGCAAAAAGATGAAAAAAATAAAAGTGCAAAAAAAAGAACGAGGAAAAAAACTGTGAAGATTTGAAAAAGGCAGAAATGAAGGATTTGGTTAGTCAATTTAGAAATATATTGCAACTTATCCCACTTCCAATATGAAAGACTAATTAGTTTCTTCCATTAATTTCCTACAACCTCTATGTGAAAAACAAAATTCGGTTACAGTTAAAAACAGACCTGGTATAAAAGCACACAAGATATTTCTTCCTTTCTCTGTGACATTAAATCTGATTAAACTTTTCCTATTTTAAGTCAGCTAGCATTAGCAAAAATAATTACTATATTCTAATTGCCAGTATTATGACATATTTTTTTATAAATTTCTTTTTTACTTTCTATAAACATAAACGTTTAGCAGAATCACCATAAAAACTGTATCATTACACAAACCTCTCATGAACAAAAACCTGAAATCAGGACTCTGTGATGTCTACTTCATAACATGAACTTTATTATCCTTAAGTAAATAATTTGGTGGTTTGCTTAAGATCATCGTCCACTTGAAAGATCTTTTGGTGCCCAAGCTCTTCTTGACTGATATCTTGAGATGTTGCTTTAGCGTTTCCACTTGATGTTCTGTCCTCTGAATTTGATGTGTTTCATAAACTGCACCACAACATGGTGCTGCCACCCCCGTACTTCAAAATTGGCACGATCTTCTCTTCTTTCAACCTCTCCCTTTCCTTTATTCCCCAAATGGTTGTGATGGTTAAACACTTGAATTTTAGTTTTCCAAATTGAAGGAAATGTCTTTGAAAAAGTGTAATCTTGCCTTCGCAGTAGTGGCTTCTTCCCATATGAATGACTTTTCAGCCCGTTAATTGGATAACAAAATTCTCTTATTTGCTTACAAAGTCATGACATCTTCATTTGGCCTGTCCCAAGCTGTATTAATTCAAATGTATCTAAACTTTTGACCTAAATAGAGTTAACAGGATGAATGAAAAATATAGATTTTACTCATAATTCAGATATTTAGCAACTGTACAAATAATTTTGGCATCCAGAACGGACCTAAAACATGAATAGCTATGTCAGACTTAATGGCAGACTGCTTTTCTATGCAGCATATGCAAACATCTAGTTTGAGCTACAGAGGCAGAGATAAACATCAGTTCACAAGCTGCTCTTTTCAAGGCACATTTTGTTGCCTGCAGAGCTCCCCGCCCCTCGATGACACCTCTGTAGATCTGCTAATGGAGGAGGACCTGTAAGGCTATCCCCTGGCCTTTGTCTGACCTCTTTGTGGAGCTGAATTCTTCAGATGTTTGCAGGATCAAGTCACTTAATCTGTGGCATAGAGTGGGGGCCAGAAAAAAAAAAAACAAGGAAAAAAAACAGGAGAGCAGGAGGAGGAGGAGGAAGAAGAAGAGAAAGGACAGCCGACAAGCGCCTAGCTTTGTCTGAAGGAAGAGAATTCAGCACACAGAGTAAAAAACTGCAAATGTCTGCCTGTTCTGTTATGCACCATTGTTTCACACAGAGCTGTAAATAGACAGAAACAGTGTAGCAGCAGAGCTCTGGCAGCCGGCGCATTTTATTACTGCTAGACCATAGACTCAGACATTAGTGAATATGGCTCATTAAATGGCATGGAATGTTACCATTTTACATAATTCCTCCTGTATCGTTGTTGTAAATGAAATCCTGTTCCTGTCTCTGACTGCACTCTCGTCACTCCACAGCCATTACAGCTGGCCCCAGCACTCCTTGAAAGCAGCTATCTGTAATTTCAGGTCTGTGTCACACAGGGAGAAAAAAAGCAAAAAAAAAAAAAAAAGCATGCTTTACAAGCCTAATGGTTGAAGGAGGTTGATGTAGAAGGGGATTTTGCACAAATAGGAGGAAATCTGAAGAAATATTTGAGAATTAGGACATGATGTATTCAGATGGCTGAATGGAGAGACTGGGGTGGGCAACAAATATAAATAATGCATGTGGCAAGGCCCCTTAACATAAGCTGGAATTTGCTGCTGCACTTTTTTGTTCTCAATCACCTTGATGAAACAATCCAGAAGAAATGGCTGTGTGAATGAGACCACTGACAAGCTGATTTTCCACCCCTGGCATGAGGCTGCTTTCTCCACTTAATGTTCCCCGATAAAGTGTAGCACAGAAGTAAACTAGAAGAGCCTCCACTCCTGACACATGTGACAGTATTTGCATCAATTATGCAGTCTACGGCTGCAGCGGGAGGGAGAGGGGAGAGGGAGCGGGAGAGGGAGCGACGGAGAGAGAGAGGGAGAGGGGAGGAGATAGAAGAGAAAAGGGTTTGTGACAAGATGCAGAGGCAGAAATGGGAATTTCTCTTTAAAATGCATTCTTTAGAAAATAACATTCAGGATCATTTACATGAAAGCGGCTGCAGTGGTGAACCCGGCAAGGCGGCAGCAAAGTCTGTGCAGCGTTTTGACACTAAAGACTTTGGCAAACAGACTACATTATAATGGGAGAGTTCTTTGTCTCCTCTGTATTCGGTGTATGCTGAACTCTTACTTTAAAGGATGAAGGAAGAAACTGTGGAATGAGGAAGGATAGTGGATATGGCTAGTGATTGATTTTCAGAAAGACGCGCAGGGTCAAGTGAACCAAATAAATGTTGCTGCGCTATAGGTAGACTTTTAAAATTAACCTAACACTGAAATATGATGTTCAGAATAAGAAAGATTGTTAAAGTTGTTTAAAGTAGTCTTCATGTTTGAGTAAATCTATTCAAAAAGGGAACCTCATATAGAGTTATAACACACAGTAATATATTGTAATCATCTATTACTATTTGTTTTGAGGGCTATGATGTACAGCAAATGAAAATCCAAAGCTCAATCATCCAAAAGTTGTGGTGAGAAAAAAGTCAAGCTGTTTTAAGGTTGTGAACTTAACGCTCCATCCATTCAGAGCTTCAGAAACACAAATGCTGCTTTAACAAAAAATGGTTGCCCTTCATTAAATTGAATACATCAGTGTATTGGTGGTGCAATAGGATAACTAAGCAACTCAACATAATAACATTTTAACTCCTTTCCATTCATTTTGCCTGGCCCCATGGTGGAGCCATTAATAGTACATTTGCTTTGCAGCAGGAAGGTTCTGGGTTCAAATCCCAGCCTTTCTGTATGGAGTTTGCATGTTCTCCCTGAACGTGTGTGGGTTCTCTCTGGGTACTTCAGTGTCCTCTAACAACATGACTTAGGTTAAATACTTTCTCTGAATTCTCTGTAAGTTGTGCTTGACTTTATGCTACCTGTCCAGAGTGTAACTCGGCTCTCGCCTGATGACTGCTGGAGAAAGGCCTCAGCAAGCCTCTAAGGACAAGTTGGTATAGATAACAGATGGATGGATCAAATGTTTTTAGATTTATTGGAAGCAACAGTGAAATACTATAAATATTAGTCTTATCTAATTTTTGCTAATTTTTCAGTTTGCAAACATTATTGAGTTTATTGTTATCATGAAAACAATTATCATAATTTTTTTCCCAAATAACAATTAATGGTATAGCCACTGCTGATCCCTAATTGGAGTTGATCATAAGGTTCTTATGAACAATTAAAGGCCAAAATTCAGATCCTCAGAAACTTAAAATGAAGCCCTGACTCCAACACCTTGAGAACCTCTCTCAGACTTCTGAATATGCCTTGCTTCACAATCCTTGTGAGGCTGCATTTATGCCTGTTGGTTGCACTCAACTATCCAGTTACATGCTTGAACATTTCACTGTGTGAAATGCCAGCTTATTTAGCAACCATCTTTTATAGCTTTCCCTTCTTGGGAAGATTAGCGATGAATGCAGGACAACTGTCTTGTAACTGTGTCGGCCAAAACAGAATTTTTGTACTAAAAAAAATTACTTTGCGTTTGCCTCATGTAGAATTCATATTTTCTAAGAAAAAGTCCATCTGAAATCCCAATAATTCCCACTTGTATGTCATTTCACTTAGATGCACCTGTGCGTATGAACAGCATTTGATATTAGCAAACTCATGAGGCTGCAATTCCCCCGCAGCAGGAGAAGAAGATGGCTTTTTATTAGCAGGGGGGAATAACTTTTAAACTGTGTCCCAGTTTCAGCAGACTCCAGCGCAGCATTTTCTTTCACTGTGTCCAACCCTATTCCACATCCTTGTTAAGTACACATACAAATCTGCTGTGCCATAGTTTCGAACCTCTCATCCGCATGTGAACCCACACTCACAAACACAAACACTCTCTCGCGCGCACATGCGGAGTCGCATCACCAGGCCTGTCACTGCCTTTTATCCATCGTCAACCTTCAGCTGTATGGTTTATCCGTAGTGACACTATAGCAAAGTGCTTGACTGCTTTTTGCCAACAGACTGCAACACTTTAACTGTACTTAGTCATGCATCATTATGGCAGACTCAAAGCGGTGTGTCTGGGAACGCCTGCAGATGGTGGAGGCTGAACCATTTGGAAGGGAAAGCTCTGTGACAATGATGCTTATTGCATGAGTAAGTGTGCGCGGACACCGGAGTGTATCTGTGCAGACGCGCTGAATAGGAATTATGTATCCAAAGGGAAAGGGAGAAAAAGGTGCAGTGCTGCTAATTCAACAGGCTTTTGAGAGAACCTTCTCTGTGGAGCATGATATTTGAAATCCACATGTAAGTCTTTGTTGGAAAGAGCCTTTTATGTGCGTATTGATCAGTCATTGTTTACTCCAATCGATGCTGACTTAGTGAAATGCAGCCCTCACTCTGCTCTTTATAGAGATTCAACCCTCTCTCTGCACTGCACTTTTTACGGCTTTGTTCTCTCTTCAAGCCTTCCTTCTGCAGAAAATGTGATAGCGTTTACTGTCACTTGTCACTTTCTCTTTATTTCAAGAGATGACAAAGCTCTTACATTCGGCATTCATCGCCACACACACACACACACACACACACGTGGGTATATTCAACAGATCTTTTTTTTTTTTTTTTTCCTGCCGTTGAAAGATAAGATGTTCGCCTCATTCAGCAGGAGCCACATTCCACGGTGCGCACAAAGCGGGTCCCTTTTATTCTTAAAGGAAATAAAGAAGCCATTTGCAAAATATTCTTTCTCGGCAAAATAAAATCTTATCTTTATCCTCCATGACCATGAAGAGCAATATTACTTTTGACATCATTATGTAAAACCGATTCCTCTCTCACACCATTTCTGCCGCGCTGCTTTACCACATCTATACACTTGCTATTCTTTATTACAAAGTAGGTGGCCGAGAGGAAAATATATGCATTTGGTCCTGGTGGCATAAAATATGCATATAGGTGCCTCATTTCATCTCCAATCTGTGTTATTCCTTTAATAATTCACAACTGCCCGCAGTTCCTCTTTAATATTTAATTTGACAACTTTTTAATCTGTCTTTGTGTGATGATGAAGAAATCGTCAGCTGTCAGCGAAATGATTGAAGTGTACAATAGGGCTGAAGTGACTCATAGGTTGTAGGCTTCATTATTTGTTTTGCTTCATCTGCAGCATAAGCTCGGGGGGAAGAATATACTTTTCACACACTCATTTATCTTCCATTCTTATTCATCTTTATTTCAATGGCTCCCCCCACACGAAGCAGGGCCGTGTGTGACATTCATGCATCATTCATGCTTTGTTTACTAGCTTTTTAGTTGGAGGCAAATCAAAATACTCGAGCGAGAGCATTTGATTGTGTATCCATTGTGAGTGCTGCTCCCAAGTCCTACATTTATAAGCGTAGCCGATGTGCGGTGGCAATTATTGTCTTTTTCTTTGCTTCATCCTTATTTTACCCATGAGTGCAGCTAAATAATTAGAGGCAACAAGCAGGTGAACATGCAGTGCCTTGTTACAAGCACATACATCAGGGTAGTTTGTTAGGATTTTATGTGAAAGGCCAACACACACAACATTATTGTGATGAAGTGGAAGGAAAACAATGTGTGTGTGTGGGATTTCTTTTTTTAATTTTGCACAATTAAACATCTGAAACATCTGCCTTCAGATTTCACCTAATTAGTGTGTGTTTAATTTAATCTCTGAATTCATGTGCCCCACAGTGAAGCAAGGTGATGGCACCATTATGCTATGTGGTTGCTTTATTTGTAAGCTGGTCAGAGTCAGAATTACAAAGGACTAAGCTATGAAGGCCTCTGTGGTTTGTTGGAGAACATTAGTGAACACACAGCATCTTGATGAACAAGGAACACAACAGAGAGGTCAGAGGTGAAGTTATTGAGAAATTCAATTTAAAGCATGATTAGCTTTTAAAACTATATCCCAGACTTTGAACATCCCAATAAGCACTGCTCAGTCCGTCATTCATAAATACAAAGATATGGCCATGTAAGAAACCCATGGTAGCTCTGGATGAGCTGTAAAAACCTGCAGAGGAATCTATTGTCAGGACAAATTCTGGTCAGACATCACACAAAAGCCTGGGCTTTATGGAAGGATTGAAAGATAAAACCACAATTTTTGAGGAAAACCATAAGAAGCCCCATTTGAATTTTGCTGCAGGTCATACATGGCAAACATATGCTTTGCTCAGATGAGACCAACATACAACCTGCTGGTCTATACGCAACATGCTATGTGTGGTGGAAAACACACTGCACATCAACTTTGAAGCACCAGACCCTACTGAACATGGTGATGGCATCATCCTGCTATGGGTTTGTCTTTCTTAAGCAGGAACAGCCAACTTTTTAGAGTTGATAGGATGATGGATGAAACTAAAAAAAACAAGAAAAATCCCAGAAGAAAACCAGTGTGAAGCTGTAAATTACTACTGTTCAAGCATTGGACATGTGTTGATATCTTTTCTTAGGGCTGTTTAAAACAAAGAAACAAACAAAAATAAAATTAAATAAGTTGAAAATGAGATTAAAACTTGTGGATCAACCTCATTCATGTTTCAGACACATTCAGGGATCAATAGAAATCTAACTGAAGACGCCCTATGTCTAATTGGACCGAGCTTGAGGTAAGAAATACATATGCACACCACTTTATGTACAATTTTTAAAAAATCACTTCTCATTTCGCAATTCGGCACTATTTTGTGTTGGTCTATTGCACCAAATTATACGAAAATACATTCAAGGTTGAAGTGGAAACACATGACAGAATTTTGAAAAACTGAAAGGGTGTTAATAATTTTTTTAAAGCACTGCAGAAGTGATCCTTGTCCTTACAGAGCCTACCAGAATAAACTTTTCTGGCGATCTGACGAGATAATAGAGCTATTTTACTAAATGTGGCAGCAGATGAATGATTAGCCCCTGCTAATTCTGTAGCACCACCTCTGCCGGCTTTTCTGGCAATCTGGCCAGAGCGGGCCCCCACTGTGGAACAGCATGGCACTGGGACTTGTGGTAGCCATAGCCAGTCCCCCCATAGCCCTAGGCTGCCTCTACCTTTGGTGAGCTATTCAAGGTTAAAGGGATCCCAGTAGGGTGTTTAACAGTGTTGTGCTCTCATCTGAAATCTCTCCAAAAATGTGTGGTGGATGATGCTGGAGAATCATCCAAAGCTGTTTATGTTGGGCGTTTTACATTTAAAAGGAGGACCTTGCTTCACTGCTGCAGAGGTAATATTTCTTTGGCACACCTTTGAATCCACACGCTGCGGTAATACCCTAATAAAGTAGCAGGGGAAAGTGATCCGAAACATTTTATCTTGAGGATGTGCCGTTTGCTGTACACACGCAGCTTTTGCTGACATTCATTTTGAAACCACTCGGAGCGCTTGCGACTCTCGGCAACAATACTGAGGGAGAAAAAAAAAAATGCCTGCTGAGCTCAACAGTGAATATACCTCTGACCCAGACTGAGGAAAGGGAGATTTATGAAATCCACATGTTTAATACATTTCATTTTGTCCAAGGGATTTGTATTGCTTACCACAGTATTTTAGGGTTGAAACATTCTGAATAGTCACAGCTTGTATTGTCTGAGGAGAATAAACCTTGTCCAGTTGTGGCTGCTAAAGATTTGTTTCACAACACCTCCTTTCCCTTTGCACACATCAGCCATGCACTGTCTGAGGTATTGCTTTCTGTTCTGCTGAGGTGTTAGGCACACATATA
>CAEFZX010021685.1:0-30863 GCA_903066825.1 Alfaro cultratus
ATATATATATATATATATATATATATATATATATATATATATATATATATATATACAGCACACATATTTTTTTGTGTAAGCTAAAAAATATTCACACACTCCCACTTATATTAGTTGCTTGTTGCTTCCAACCAAGTTGTTTTTACAGCCATCAAGAATCTGGCATAATTCTCGCTGAATATTTGTCTGGACATCTTGGCACAATTCACAGAGCTCTTTTAAACTGACTGACTTTAAAGGACAGCCCATCATTCCCAAATGGACTGAGGTCAGGGCCGTTTTGAAGCTTATGTTAGCATTTATACCAAAATCACTTTAAATGTGTTGTTCAGATCATTGCTGGAACTCATTATCTCTTTTGATTAGAACAGCCACGTCCTCAGTTTTGAAATGGTTATTACATCATAGCATATAGATGCTTATAATTGTCATTTCTGACTTTGTTTTCACCCTTTTGTTGGGCCGTTCTTTCAAATACTCATCTTGTTTTCATTTTATCATATGACAAACATGCATCTCTTTGAAAGGGGTTTATTTAAAAAAAAAAAGTTTAGTTAGTGTATTTAAAAACAGATTTTAAGGCATTTTTAAGTAGTTTTGCTTATTGTGTTTGTGATTTTTCTCTACAGCTCCAACAAGGACAACTCTGAAAGTAACATGGTCAGTCTGAATTTGACCGTTGCTGCTAAAGCTCAGCTTGATTTACGCGGGTGAGTCCAGCATGTCTGCAAGTTTTTGGTTGTTTGTAGGAAATGATGCTTGGATTTCTATACAACAGCACATATTTATTGAAGGATTCAAACCAAACTATATGCATACAGGGTTATTTGTCAGCTCCTCTACGCTAATGCATACACACAAGCTCTCACACACACTTCAAAGCCTGGTGCCTGACATGCTGTTGTTTAGGTGTGGTCAGTTGAGCGCACAAGCAAAGAAGCAATGGGGAGAAGTGGGAGAAATACATGAAACATGATTTTACTCTCAAGTTAAAATGAGATAATTAGCCTTGATCATGGGGTGAGGCTTAAATAGTTTGACTGCACATCCATGCAGCTTGCAAACACCCCACTGCTAACTGGAAACCTAAACGTCTTTTTTCCACTGAAGTTAATTAATTATAAACTCTACAAAAGGTATCACAACAGTGATCAGATTGAAGATCAACATATGTGTCCAGCACTGATTTTATATATATTTTTCTTTGTATGAGATTTCAAAGTTGCACATGGACGTGCCGTTAATCTGGCAAACCATGATTAAATCTGTTTGCAAAATTGTAAAAGCTTGCAAATGTTCTGCAGATGAAAATGAAGCCCCCATGGCTGAAAATGGTACATTTGCTAATCTTCATAAAAGCAGAAAAAGCTTTTATTATGTTTACATCATTGCCTTAACTTTAAGACAATGATATGAACATTGTCTAAATGTTTGTATTAAGACAATATAAACAAAACTTCATGAGCGTTCATGTGATGCTCATGAAGTTTTGGACATTCATCTAAATTATCTGGAGATCAAACTATTATATATATATATATAATATAATAGTTCTTGAAACTGCAGTTTCAAGAGCGTTGAAAGGCGATGGTGCAAGAACATTTACTGAAAACCAGGTATCTTCCATTGAAATCCAATAAACATAATCCTTTCTCTAGATAAAAGGGAAAATAAAACTCTTCATGGAGTTTGCATGCCTGGGTTCCAGGTACTACATATTTTTCTCACAGTCCAGAATCATGTTTTTCATGTTAATTGGCCTCTCTTAAATTGCTCTAAGGTGTGAGTGTGTGTCCATCCATGTTTGTTTGGACAGACACTAACACCTTACTTTCTTTTCTGTTTGTTGCTCTGTGTGCGTTTTCAGATAAAACTATGTGTTTACATTCAATCAATTTGTCCTTGCAGGGTGTCTCATCCCTCTCAGGTTGTGCTGCCATTCCCAAACTGGGAACCCAAAAAGAAACCTGTTAAGGAGGATGACGTTGGTCCACAAGTGACACACATATATGAGGTACATTTCAGATGCATGTATGTCAAAATTGAAAGCAATTAGCTCTATTACACAGAAAGATCAACTGAAAACTACTTAGCCAGTTTTCTATTAATTTAAGGGGAGAGCAATGGAGTGGGAAAGGGGGAGAGCACATTAAACTCTGCTGCTCTTGTCCTTACTTTTGGTGATAAAGAAGAAAAAATGAGTGGAGAAAATAGGTGTTTAATGTTGCAGCCAGGCTAAGAGGAAGCAAGAGCTCTTCGGGATAAAGTAAACAGCAACACTAAAACACAGTCGCAGTAAAACCAGTGGCTCTATAAAGAATTAGGATGTGGCTCATCAAAGGTTTCCAGCTCAGCAGTAATTACTGTTATGTAGGAAGACCTTAGAAGGAAGAAAAACAGAAGGGAATAAGGAGTTAAGTAATGAAGGAGGGAGGACAGACACATGGAAATTTGTAATAAATGAGTGTTGCGAATTAAAATTTTGAGATAACGACAAAAAAGGCAGAAAGAGTGAGAACTGCAGACGGATTACAACAAGCCATTGTCAGTCTGCACTGATTTCTTTTTGTTTTAAATGGCGGGCAGCTTCATTGAACCTGAGTGCAGCATTGTCTGGCCTGTCCTGCAGCTGATAATGATTTTCATTTATGGTACTTTTCCCAGTGGGCAGCTGCTTCTAGTTAGAGGACTGAGGTTTTTTTTTTTTCCTCTATTTTTGAATTCTTGCCCTGCAGCACCAGGATAGGATCATGTCCTGTTTGGATGACTTGCTTCAGTATATTATAGGTAGGGGGTGATGGGAGATCTGCATCGGGGTGAGAAGAAGACGGCAAAAAGAGGATTTATTAAATTGAGGGTTGATTTAGGCTCATAACTCATTCCCACTAGTTTTGACAATTAACCTGATGAAGTTTTTACTTGTCTTGCCTTTCAATCCCTAGAGACTGAAGGCCGCATTAGCATTATCATCATGAAAACAGAGGTGGCCAGTCTCATCGTACCACAGTTATGATAACCTGATTACAGCCCTGGTCACATGAGACCTGCTAATAGGGCAGAAGAGGGTAAAACCTTGACAGCTCTCTGTTTTTGCTTCTCTCTCTCCAGCTCCATAACTCCGGCCCCAGTAGTATTGGGCAGGCTGAGCTTCAGGTCGGCTGGCCTGCCCGTTTCCGTGATGAGAACCTGCTGTACGCCATGGAGATTCAAACTGACGGCCCAATTAGCTGCCGGACAAACACCAGCCTCAACCCACAAGGCCTCCAGGTTTCATCAATGTTTTACAAGCTCATGCATTTGGACACTCATAGATATACTTGCTGTAATGGATATCAAAAAATATACATAAACCTGAAATATACATATGTCCTGAACCTTTACCATTTAAAAATACCCTCTGTTTGATTCATTTGACAAGTTTTTTGTTGTTTTCAACACCATCCCCTGGTCAAGATGTGTTTTCATTGCGGTAGCATAATCCTCCGGCAAATATTTAAAAAATTGTCTTCCTTTATTTGGATTCATTCAGTGAAGCAAAAATCCCATGTTATGAAATATTATTTTAACAAAATTATGGGTGCAACACCGACTGCCCCTCATATGACAATTCTTACTAAACAAATGTACCTGAAGCATTTTTGTAGTTTAAACTTCTCAATTTTAAGTTGAGGTTAGAAGTGTTTTCAATTTTAGATTAACCTGCCATGACACAGAGGCTTCTTACTGGGTAAAATACTCATCACTCTTTGAAATGAGGAAGACTAGAAAACTTGTCGTTCAAATAAGGCAGACATGTGTTGATCATTGCAAATCAGGACGTGGCTATAAAAATTTGCAACCCACCTTAAATTGCTCACATCTATAAAAGTTGACTTTTTAACAATGGTAACTGTGGCAAAAACAAAGCTGAATGAGAACCACACACAGCGAGTACTGTGGGAAGAGGCTTAAAACAAATGGTCAGAGCTTGATTCAGCGAAGATTGGTATCAAATGATCACCAAGTCTCCATAGCGGTCTTTTAATTTATTTGCTAAAAGTCTGTAAAGGGACTTGTGGCAAAATACTTCTTTGTCCTACCCACACAAATGTAAACATGTACAGTTTTCTAAATGCTTCTCTGACTTTATTAACTGAAAAAAACGATCTGCTTCGGTCAGAGGAGGACAACTTTGAGCTTTTTAGAAAACCAGTACTAGCAAACTGAGTTTGCCATGAAACCAATGATGAATAATAGTAGAATATCTCTCAAAACCACTGTTCTGTATGGTGGAGGATCTGTGAAGCTGTTTGTCTATGAATGGTTCTAAGGTGAACAGCATCATGAACTCTTTGAAATTTGAGAATTAAAAAAGAAATCTGACAGCATCTACCAGAAAATGAGTTGTCATTGAAATAAAAAATAAGTAAATAAATAATGATAATAATCAGAAAAGGTTCACCAAGCACAAACTCAAGTTTCTCCAATAACCATGTAACCAAGTTAGTCATATAGGTCCTATATGATTTAGGAGAACCTTTACGTTGAACTGATTTGTTTTCTCTGTAAAGCAATGTACTCAATATAAAACACTTAAATTTTACCATAAATGGTTATTTTAAGGCTGTCTACAGTGGCGTCAATAAATGTGAAAGACAAATATATCCCATTTTATATAAAATAATGTTCTGCATACATTTCCTACTGCTACTCCAACAAGATCCTAAAATAAGGAGGAAGGACCGGCTTATTTCAGACATTGGAAGAGTTTCCATTAGCAGTGATCCCATCTTTCTTTTAACTTTAATAAGAAAATATTAGCTTCTTTGTGTACACTGGTTTGATTACAGCAGATTCTTCTTAAACTGATGTTTCTGAGATAACGCTGCAGAATCAGTCATTTAATCAATCGGCCAACTGTGGCATAAAATGTTCTCATTTATTTGTTAAAAAGTCTGTGGTTCTGTTTCTAATCACAGGGCAGGAGGAGAGGAAGAAAACAAATGGCATTCTGGGTCCAAAAATAGTTGGTCTGAGAAGAACAAATAATCAATGTGTGCTCAGCATGCTGGCTTTTTCAAATATTTAAATTAAAATATTAAATCAAGCTGTTCCCTCTGGCCTCCGTCCAAAGCTGAGCTTCCAGAGCAGAAACAATAAAATCTATCTGTGTTATCTGAAACTTGAGGACATGTGGGTTATTTTCTCCTGTCTTTTCTTTTTCTCATTGTCAATGTGACTGTGTAACCGGGGAAATTAAATCTCCTTAAATCCAACTTTATACCAGACATTCTTTAATCAGATTTTACACTTGTTTCTGCAGCTGGACGTTTGTGGGATTTTATTACGTCTTCCAAATCTTTGGGCTTTACATGTCCTTTTCAGCGATTAATAAGGTCACGTTAACCTGATAAAATAAGCAATATGTGGCGATCATCGAGTTTCACTGTAGAATTGTCTTCAGAAAGCCCAAATACATGTCAAAGATATTTGAACATTGTTTTTATTGCTTCCTCCTCTGCTTATTTGTGATGGTGACATGCAACTTATAGACCCCTAACACAAGGCAGAGATACTGTATGTCTGTACTGTAAAATTGAAACTCTTCTTTGATAAATATAATGTTTAAGGTCTAGATCCACCATTTCTAAATCCCAGACTCTTAATATTCTGTCACCGTCTCCTTGTTTCAGATCTCCTCTCTGCAGGACACCCCAGAGCTGTTGGGTTTCCTGAGGAACACCACTGATCCTCCTCACCGCCACAAACGATCTGTCAGCACAGCTGAAAGTTATAGCAGCAAGACCTTGGTGGGTGCCCCCAACTTCTCTCAAGAAAACAAGCTATAAAAACATTCATTAGTGATTCACAGGTGCTTCATGTCTGTCTTCCTACTTTCCACATTCAGAACTGCACCAACATCTCCTGTCTAAGGATTACGTGTGTGGTTGGTGGGTTGGTTCGAGGCCAGAGTGCTGTGCTTAAGATTAGGTCGAGACTGTGGGCACATACATTTCTACAGGTAGTAATTCTTAAATTTCATGAATTATTTAAATATTGCGCTTTGAATATTTTCACACCCATTAAGTTGTGTATTTTATCTTAAAGCGGCGTAACGACCCATACATTCTCAACTCAACGGTATCCTTCATGGTCATATCTGTGCCTTATCGTATCCAGCCTCCTACTCTGCCTCAACACAGAATATCAGTAAGAAAGAAACAATAAACAATCACTTTGAATGTATATTCTCAGGTTGGAAAGATAAATTTGCCGTCATTTGCATCTCTTTTTCTCCAGATGGGAACCCTGGTGTTATGGGGGACTCCTGATGTGTCGTTTGCTGTTCCACTCTGGGTCATCATTCTGGCCATACTGCTCGGCCTGCTGGTGCTGGCCATGCTGACATTAGCTATGTGGAAGGTAAATAAGCAGAAGTAGTTTTCACAGTATTGTGCAACACTCCTGTTCTAATTCTGATTTTTAAAGATTTTGGTTCTAAAAAGGAAGAACATTCTTCTAGTTTGTGGCGCTCATCAGTAGTTCCTCAGGCTGCCATAAGCTTTTGAAAGTTTTTCATTGGAATTGTCTTCTTTTCTGACATTTTCTATTTAGTCCTTTTACCTTGCCATGTGAACATAACATGCAGATATTTTCTGTATTTTTATAGTTCTATATAAAAAAAAAAAAAAAACTAGAATAATTCAGGGGTTATTTTGTACAGTTTGTAAGGATGTGACCAAAGATCCAGGTAAAAATGGTTTCTTTTTTTTTATCACTCTTAGATGATCTCACTGAGAGTTGCTATAGACTGCTGCTCACCCTGTCACTCTTTCCTCTTCTCATCACTAAATACAGTGGCAGGATGTCTTATTGGACTTTTGGTCAAAATATTTAGCATTTTCAATATCTGACCGGGGGAAACAACTCCTTTTGTTCAACTTACATGTACAGTTTGGAGGTGTGTGCACTTCTCCTTAGAATCACACACTAGGTGTCTACTGATAGCACAAATCTATCAGCAGACCTGAATTCAAGGAGACTGATCATAGCACTAAATGTATTGTCATGATGTTCCAGGATTGTTCATTTTAGCTGCTTGCTGAGATCCTTCAGGATGCTGCCAGATCAGTGGCAGAGCATCCTGAAGCGCCACCAAGAACAGTATGATAAATTACAAGAAGCCACCAGCCCACTGTGGGCTGGATTTTGTTGTAGCTGTGGCATAAAGCCTGAGGAGACATGAGAAGGTCATGCTGGTAGATGAAGTCTATACCTCACTGATAAGCAGCCTCTATTGTCATCGGGTTCCTCTTTGCAGTTGGAAACAAATATTTTGTCGCCTTGGCAACAAAAAGCTTTGCGCATGTTAAAGACCCTCACATCCCATTACAATAATAGGTACTGCACTGATGTGCTGTGGAAAAAATCTTCAAGATTCTGTATAAACATGCATATGCTATCTATTTTTTAAATGTATGCATTATTTGTTCAAAGCCCAAAGTTGTACCTTGGAAGCTTTTTATGCCTAAACAATTAATTAGTCAAAGTAAAGTTGTTTATGGTTAGATGTCCACTACTGGTTCATAGATGGTCGAAACAACAGCAAAAAATATGTTCTTACTCTCCTGAACCAGTTTTGATTTGCACAAATGTGAAGGAATAATAAAGCAGCTATTATCAGATATTATCACAATAAACTGTAATAGGGATTCACCATATTTTAAATTGAAAAGGCTAAGGCCAGTTTAGATGCAGTATTTCATAAGCTCTGCAGCCAACTAATTTCTTTGCCCAGTTGAATAGACTTTCACTCTATTTAATATACTAAAGAAAGTATAAATTTCAGTTGCCAAAGTTTATAGAAAGTGTTGGAGAAACTATGAGGACAGAAAACAAGAGTGAGGGAAAACATAGATCAATCACAATTGGACAGAACAATTCTGAACTATGATTTCAAAATTATTTGATTTTCTAGAGTCTCACAGTCCTAGAGTGGAAACTGGCATAAGACCAGGAAAAGTCCAAAGAAAAACTTTGAAAGATCTTAAAGCGCAACCATTAATCAAGATCTATTGACTCAGAACTTTAAATTTTGGCACCGTTTTCTAATACAGTTTCTTTAATATGTCTTTGACAGCATTTTTGTTCTGTTGCATATTGACTTGTGAATGTGATTCCCTTAGTGTGGTTTCTTCGATCGAGCACGGCCGCCAGCAGATGACGATGTCTCTGACCAGGAGAAGCTAACGTCTGATCAAACTGAGAATGCCTGAAGAAGATGAATGACAGCACTTGATTAAAAGCTTGTGGTTTAGGAGGAAGCTGCACCTTCTGAATGACCTAATTCAGATCTGAGATCTGTAATATCTGGAAGCTCCAGTCCCTGTTTTGGAAGTCTTCTACCTCCATTTGTTGTTTTTTAAAAAAAAAAAAAAAAAAAAAGACTAAAAGCAAAAATCTGCAGTGCCACAAACTCTGGGACCAGAAAAAGTGAGGTCACAGCACACAATGTGGGACAAAACAACACACAAGTCAGGCTAAATTACCCACACATGTCAATTGTTTATACGTTGCAATGAAGCACCACAACTGAAGATCGAGTGGATTATGTTGAGAGGACAAAATGTCTTGTTTTTGTGCAGCATACAAAAGCAACTGAGATCTATGCACAAGTGCATTTAATGAGTTTCAGTAAGTGTGTATGAATTCCTGCAAATCTGTGTGTAAGAAGTGTAGCTTATGGATTTATAATCCACAGAACTTAGTTTCTCCCTGTTTCCTTCAAACCAAGCTGAATACATTGCAGTTTACATTTACATTCACATAAACACGCTACCACATGCATAGAATATAGAAAAGGGGCACAAAGTCAAAGTGTATATTTATAAATGTACGTGCAATATTTGGGTGTTGTGTGATTCTGAAGCTTGTTGTTACACTGGCACTACTTTTTTAGAGCTTCATGTCTTCATTGTATGTGTATATACTGTAAGATTGGTTGGTTGTTGTTAGATAACTATTATTTCTAAAAGCAACACATTTTTAGACAAGTACCAACATGATGAAACTGTTACAAAATAAATAACTTATTGTCTTGTTGCAGCTCTGGGGTTTTATGTTTAAAGAAAAAGAGCACATCTCCACAGCTCAAGCTTCACACTGCTTGCTTAAGTTTGCAAACCTTCAAGTTTTTTTTTTCTCTGGAGAAGATGAGACTTTATGAACAACACATAGCAGTAAAAAAAATAATATTGTTGACATTCACACATCAGATTACATGTTTATTCACATGTTTTTAATGTGAATAAACATCAGTCAGAAAGTATCTGGTTGTCAGTTTGTAATTTAAAAATGTAAGTTTAAGGTTTGAGCACGTTTTCGTTTTTGCATCAAATGTGAAGGTTTATCAGGATAAAACTTTGGTTATTAAAGGATTTTGGTGGTTTGCTTTAAATGCGCAGGTAAGTTTCGCAGTGTTATTGCTGGGTTTCTTTACCTCAGAGGAAGGACTCTTGCTCCCCCAAACGGTGCATTGAAAAATGCTAACTTTCTTTCTGGCCCTGCAGAAAACTAATGACAACAAAAGTAGAACAGTGCCACCATGTGGCTTTGAGCTGAATAACCTTTTATGGTGGTTTCTGCTAACAAAAACAGTTAAGCGAGGAACTCTCTCCCCAGATTCAAAGTCATTTAAACACTTTTCATATAACTTTGAACGTTTTCTGTTTTAAATTAGACTCTTTTTCATTCAGAACATTTTCCATACAGCAGCAGCTTGAAATAATACAAGCCGGGTACTCTTTGAAAGAGAATGCATCTATTAATGTGTTTATGTTTTATTTCAATTGAAACTAATCAACCTATTAAATCTTCATTGTAAATGATGTATATCAGTTTGAATCAAAACACAAAGTGGAATTTATTAGGTTGCAAAAAAAAAACTCATTACTGTCCATTTGCTAAGTCAGTTATTAAGGAGATTTAAGATAATAATCTTTATGAAACATATGCATTTGGAATCAAATGACTTTTGAATTCATCATTGGAGCAATAGTTTCTTTTGGTATTTTAGTTTAGTTTTAGTTACTGCAAATTAGCATAATTTGTTTTATTTGCTAAAACGAAACCTTCAAATTAAAATTGGCATGATCTGAAACCCTAAATTTATGTAAGATGTTTTAGCAACAAGGCACTGGTTCTGCAAATGGACGTCTGGTGTGTGTTACTGTCTGTGCTCTGGAATGGAAAAGCTTAGCCTTGAAAATATCAACACAAGAGAAAAAGTGCAGATATTTTCAGGTCCAACTGAATTAAAACATTTGTCAATCTCACTGCTGGCAAACCACATAGTACATTCAAAATATTGCCAAAGCACATTGTATCTTTCTCCTTTCCAAAACCATAAGTCCCTATGCCAGACTTTAATGTTGGTGTAAATTTAGCTCCTTGCAAAAGTTGAACTTTACAAAGTGCAATGTTCAAGTCCTGCAATTAAAAAGCATTATTAGTCGCCGGTGTAATTGGACAAATTGTGTAAATGTTTAAGTGGTGTGAATACTTTGCATGATATCATTTGAACCTTAGTACAAATTATTATTGAGGAAAACCACATTCTGCATTTTTCTTCAGACTCTTTTATTTCCTTGAATATATGTGATAAAAATTCAAATCAAACATTTGAAGTAAGAATTTTAACAACAAATCTCAACACCATCAAAATAAAGAAACATTGGTACTTACTACATACTGTATTGATAGGACACACTGCATCTTATACAGAAATTCATCCAAACAGACTCCAATTACAAAATATTTTTTAAAGTCTTTGACTCCCACTGTTTCCTGGGTTGTTTAAGCTGGTGCAAAAGAAAACATCTTAGGTGAAGCAACGTCTTGTGTGTTATTCAACTGAACAGTGACAATTTCAATTGTTTTATAGGTCTGTACAAGGCGATGAGAGTTACTTCTCTTCAGTGGGAATAAGGACAGACCGACATTGTAATGGAAGACTTTGGCTATTTACAAATTGTTAAAATGTCTAACAGATAAACTGGTATTTTTCTAAGAGAGATTGTTTGTTGCTTCTATGCATTTGTCACACTGACATCCTCACTCTAATACACCGATACATCAAAGTGCAGTTTCAAAGATCACCACAATGTGGCACTTGTATGCCATTCTTAACATTGCACAGACAAACTGTGAAATTACTCATTTACAGGAGCCATCTTTAACCAAAATGGTTCCTTATTCATATTAAACCTTCAGACTAATGCTGGTGTCTGTTTTAAAGCCTCTTCACATCCGTGGCACCTGTACTTCAACTTCTGAAGTGATTTTGTTCCGTCTTGTTTTACTCTACAGACGCTACACCTACTCATTTTTACTGCTCTGTTTAACTCACGGCTCAGCATATGTGAAATTGTCTGCATCAGCAAGGTTCTTACGAATCAGCCTGGAGATAAGGTTCTCTTACTGACAGCACATCCCATCAGAAGACAGCAAGCATTTCTCTTATGTGAGTATCTGTTCTTGTTCGTACTTGTAAAATGCCGATGGACCCTGCACCCTGGTACAGATGAGTAAAAAAGCCTGAAATAAATGCATATTTTTATTCCAGCAACATAGTCTCACCCCGAAACATAAATAAGTCCAACTTTTAATTCTATTTTATTCAGTGGGAAAAAACATCCAAATTAATAAAAAAATATATTTTAATAAACTTACCAATGAGACATTTATTAGAACCACTAACTATATAAGCAGAATTAGTATTTCTCTATTTTTAATTTGATGAGTGCATCCTGAAACTTTGACATATAATTAAGTTTTCATTGATTACACATCATGATTGAGATGCACATATCTTCTAATCCACCTTCAAAATAGCAAAGATGAGAGAATGTCCCGTTACAGTAAATCAGATGTGTTTATCTTCATTAATAAGTCATTTTCTTAATGAAAGTTATTTCTTACTAAAATCAGCTTATTTCAACAGTAAAAGCAACAATTAAGTTTTAAGCAACGGGAAATGTTACAAACAAGAATGGATGTTGACACAACTTTAGCTTATCACCAAACACAGTGAGGAGAGTGGGATGGGAGGTAAAATAAAAATATATCCATTAATAATTGCCACTTGGGTTTACCAAGTCTCTAAAAGAACCGTTAATTTCCAGGCTTTTCCACACATCTTTATCAGGGAGCCAATAATTGTGGAGGGTTTTGTAGGTCTCTAATGATTAAGCAATTTTAAATACAGTGTACAGTTGAGGCCAAAATGAATCATACCTCTGGCAGATTTAACCTTAAGGTAATCTTTTAATTTAGCCAGCATGATTATTTCAACCAGAGGTTGAAATAGACAGGGGTTCTGTCTTTAACCTCATAAAGACTGTGAAGGTAGCTAAAGATTTTAGTGACGGCAAGGAGGCTTTCAAACCTTAAATACTACAAAGATAAAATCTCTAAATACAAAAACAAAAAGTCAGTAATTATTAAAAGGGTTTGATTGCTGTAAAGATTTTTTATATTGCATATTTAGAGGATAGTACTTTTTTTAACATGACATATTTTAAGTGTTTTTCATAATTGTTAGGGCTACTGCTTTATCATTGTTTTATCATGTTTTGAGAGACACCTTTCTAATTTTCCATCAGAAAAAAAAGCTTCTTGGTGGAAAGAAATCTTTTATTCAAATTTAAATCTGCCAGAGATATTATTATGAGCTTTATTGTACACACTCTGATGCCCAAATAGTTAGAATAATATGTTTTCTTTACACTTTCTTTCAAACAGTTGTGACAGTGGGATTTATTCTTGACAGATTATGCATGTCCTCTCCAGATTTTATTGATCAAATCTGTTCAGAACATGTAACAGTGAAGATTAAACCGCAATAAAAACAGGAATGTGTCTGAAAGCCAAAATATTCCAACTTTAAGCATAGTGTAGAGTTTACTGTAGAGTTTTCGTAATTTTTTTCAAAACAATAAAAAACAACCCCATCTGTAAACAATTTATAAAGATTTGTATTACAGTTTAATGCAGGCGACAGCATAAAGTATGGATTTGTTGTCCATAAGAAAACTTTCAGTTGCCACAGACCAGGTAAAAGGTGAACGTAGCATCTTGATCCACAAACCAATTAAAGAACAGATAGGGATGGCTAAAAAGCTCTGACAACTGAGACATTTTACTGTAAACCTGCAATAATAAAATAAAAAAGCTGAATTTTCTATATATAAAATACAGAAGATTTTTCACATAAGTCATTGTGAGTGTACTGGCTATGTCAAACCCTTATTATTAGTGCAATTAATTCATAATATTGTAAAGTTTCTTGAAGGAGAAATAAGGCAGAAACATCTTTGCTTTTTCATACTGAATAAAAAAAGACTAAAACTGCTTTTTGTTTTCAGTCTGAAATATTTGTCTGTATTTGCTTCAATATGTAATGATGCTAAAGAGCGTCTTTCAGTCCTAGTACAGATTTCCTAAACAAGCAACATGCTCAATTTCCTTTGACGTTGAAGTATTGCTAATATAAATAGCAAGTGAACAAACCGTAGTGGCCAGATAACTTTTTTTTGTGTGTGTGAAATTTGAATGTGACATCCAATAATTAAAATATTATTTTTTTCAGATGAAAATTAATCCGTTTTCCAACTTAGTTTTTGCTCTTTTAAACAGATGTTAAAATGTATATTCGACAGACATCAGTGTGTTTTAACTTGTCTATAAATACATTATATATATTTTTATTATTATTTTATAATTGTTTAATATGAATAATAGACTTAGAATTCATGTTATTGTTTATTTTCTATTATTAGTTTTGATATAATTTGTTCTGATTCAATTCATCAACTAGCCAAGTCCTTTAGGGTTTTTTACCTATTGTAACAACATTACTTTAAGTTTTACTTGATCTTATGTCCAGGAAATAACAGGAACCATTAGTATCTCATAACCAGAATCACAGCACCAGTCGATAGCTTGGCGTCCACTCTGGTATTCACATCAGGCCAGAAAATAAATATTCAAAAATGGGCCTGGTGCCAAATTCAAAGATGCAGAAACAAACAATAGAACATTAATTTCCATGATGCTACATCCACTTCCTTTACATCAGTCTATAACCGTAACATTTCAGTCAGAAATAAACTCCACATTTCATTAGTTGGTCTGTCTCATAACATGTCAGCACAGTATTCGAAAAACAATTCACTTTGGAAAACTACAAACATGAGCCAAGTGAGGAGAAAGAAAATACCTATTAAGACAAACAGTAGTTCTACTTTGTAACAGTGAAGGATATAAGACCACATCATTGGAGGAGAACAGTCAGAGGGCAGTGTTTTTTTTGTTGTTTTTTTTTTAAATAGCCTGAGCAGTCGCACACAAACAGAACAGTCTGATTTCTGGGTATACAATAAACACCTCTTAGGAGTTTAATGGCTATTAGAATAAACTGCAGTCCATTTTTCACACAAACTAAACTTTGAGGAGCCTCAGCAACACTGGTATTCCCAAAAGAGACCTAGCACATTCATGAACATTTGATCAACACCAGAGTCGAAACAAACAATAGCAGAACTTGTAGGTATTGGTGAGTCAATGGAATGATTGAAGAAGGAGGCTTCGTGGCACATACAGTACATTAAAAGGTTAGATTACACTCTGTACACTCTCTAAGATACAATTTCACTGTACATGATCAGCACTAGGTGGCTAGTTAGCTCTGCATCTCTTTCTTTCTCTGAATAGTAGCTTTATAAATCCTCAGAAAAATAAAATTTGCTTCATGTCCATTTACATTCTATATTGGTATCTCTCATTGACAAACCTGCAAAACATGTAAAGTGATAAGAAAAAGTCACTTTTATTGTTATATCTAAAAACTCCAAGAGAGGTTCAACATTGCTAACAAGGTCCAACTGGACGCTCCATCAAAGTGCTGCTTTTCAACACACACATACACACACTTGAATAATGACATGGGAATGCTATCTCAGGTCTTCCCACATACACATGCACACCGCAACAAATACCATCTGTTCCCTACACTTTCTTCCTGAGTATGAACTGTAGAAGGTCTCCTTTTTCTAGAACAGAAACACAAAGATTTTGGTGTTTTAATCTTAACACCACCACTCTAATATATCAGGAACCGACCTGAGAGAGACAAACCAATGTTAAGGTTTCAATGTAAAACCCGATGTACTGCTGTAAACTTGATACATGCTAAATATCAAGGCCTTGGTGTTCGTAAAATATGCAAAGTAGCAACAATGAGACCAGCTGCCCATAAACCTGAACCCTTTGCCATTATTTATAGACAGAAAGACAACTTTTCTTGGCAGGGCCTTTAGGTCAGTTCTGGTGGGAAATCTTATAAAACAAATTGTGGCAGCAGCATTTTGTATGCAATTAAAATCAGCAAAAGATGTACATTTTAACTTTTCGTAGCTCAATAGGGACACTAACCACTACTAATAAAGCAATATCCTAAACTCACTTAATAAAATATTTGTCTGGTTATGTAGTTTCCACATGGCATGCAAATAAGGAAATAGGAACTCATCTTAATTCCCATTGGGAGTTTTGAACTGAATTTCAGTTGTAGCTAATTAGGCTTAATGTCAGTGTTTTTTTTTTTTTTGTTTGTTTGTTGTTTTTTCAAACTTTTTTAAAATCAAAAGCCGGACAAAATTGCTTGAGCAATTTAAAAAAGCATTTAAAAGCCAAAATTATGACTTGAGAAGTGAAGTTTACCACCAAACCTCTCCAAAATTCCAATATAGCTGCCACTTACATGTCTTGAGTAAAACTTTGCACATATTAGTTACTCACAAGTTACATTACAACCTCTGCTATTAAGCAAATAGCTACAATGACTTAATAAAAAAAAAGTTGATGAAAATGCATTGTCTGAGTTGTGCTCCTTTTGGTAATTAGGTTGTTCACTGATCTGCACAAGTTTTCTGACTAGCAACAAAATGTTAGGAGTGACTTTTGCAGACCCAACTAGCAAGATCCCAGCACATATACAAAAATAAAATAGCCTTATTTTTTGCTGGAGTCCTGACCCACTGCTTACCATACCTTTGATGTAATAACTTTTGGAAGTTTCACACCTGCCTTTTCTAAATTTCTATAGCAGCTTGACATTCCAGTCAGACTTTTCTAGTTGCATGTTGGAAAAATTACAGAGATATTTAAGCTTGCAGGTAGGATGTGGTGATGTTGGTGCACCTGTATCCTCAGATCCAAGTTTGCAGCTTAACGCTATCAAGCATGTAAACAGGAGTTAAAGAGTCAAGCAAGTTGTGTGTTTTTCTGAACTCGTGTATAGTAATACGTGCATACTAGTTGCTTTATTTTTTAGGAGTAAATCTTCTGTTGACTTAAACTGCTGTTTCCCTGAGCAGCTATGGGAAGCTTAGGGGTCAGGAGTAAATAGTAGAGTAAGGACTATAACAAGATTGATTGCTGTCCACCGTTTCAATGCTCAAGTTGGTTTTATGTTTTTCTTTGAAACGAGTTTCTATCTTTAGTGGAGGTATGACTGCATATTCTAAGGGCAAATGTTTTGTATTGAAGACCGTACATATTGTCAGTCTTTTTTGTTTTATTAGAACGACTTTATCACAGTAAAAGCCTGCTGTGTTATCTGAATCTTGAGACTCTTTAGTGCTAGACTAGTCTGTGTACAAAGGTTAAGATTCATGGGACATCATCTATGTAAGGGGTAGTAAAGTGTGAATTTTGCAGGCACATAGCGTCATTTTATAGCTCATTCAAGTAACTATGTTACCTTTAGTTGTTATAAAAATGCTGCATATGTAGAACATAATTTGAAATTAATTTGTTTTTCAATTTGATGCCTTGAAATTAGGCCTCTGTCTCTTTAAAAAGTGCTTGCTCTTTCCAACCCTCCCCTTTTAGCATGTCATCACAACAATGCTCCTCCATTGTGCTGTTTACAACTATTTGTAGGAGCACTGAGCTGCAAAATAGTTTGTATGTTAAGCTCAGCAAATTCACATTTCCACCAGGTGTTTGCTAAATGCTGCTGCCGCTATTCTGGTGGAGCTGAGCGAGGGAGGCTCAGATCTGAGCTGTGGACTGAAGCACCAATGAAGAAATTTGTGAAAAGTGACGGCGCATTATATGAGCAATGCTTTGGCACCCTTAAGCTGGACTATGGGAGATCTAAGGAGTTCTCAGATATGCATGAATGAATCAAAGCAACACTCCAGGTATGACAAATATCAGGGCAGAGATATTGGTGAAGCAACCAGTCCTCACATATATTATTTCAGTCCTGTTTTATTCTCCTGTTATACAGTTGCAACTTATTAGTTTTTGCTCTCAATAATACACCAATACAAATGCACTGACACAGTTTGTGTGTGTCCAACAAAAATAAGTCAAGTTAGTAGCCGTATTTAATAACGTAGAAGGGCTAGCTATGACAGTGCTCTCTATAGCTATGACAGAGTCAGTTATTAACATTTTGTTGAAATGTTAACTTTTCATAATCACTGTGTTAAAATTTAATAAGAAGAAGCCATGAATAATGTACCCTGAAACATGCATTCCTTTAAGGAAAGTTTCAGAGTAGTGAACCAAGAAATATCACCAAGGGACTTCATCTACACTAAACTGTTGAGACTAGCCTGTTGCAACAGTATTGCATCAGACTCTGAGCCACATTCTCATTTTACACATCAGGCTGGTAACAAACAGCACATGCATGACTTGATGAGTCACTATCAACGGAATTATTACATTCAAGCTTTCTTAGTCATCATTTCCACAACTTGGACCGAGTTCGCAGCTAACAGTATCGCCTCATATCCTTTGCTCCATTTGACAGCCACTGCAAAAAAAAAAAAAAAAAAACAGCATACACACCAACAACCAAACACAAACATTTGCACAGAGGAACAAGGCCTCCCACTACAGCTCAGGCAGTCATGATGATGAAAGTTATAGATGATAGTACAAAAGTCAAATCAGACCAATGAGACAGAAAACCTCTCAGTCAAACCAATTAATCATCGTCCTTAAAACACCAAATGTCTCTTACTCAACCTTCCACTCACACACTTCTTCAAACATGTCAACAGTGTCTGTGCTTCATTGTGTTAATAGAAAAATCATTCTAGTCCCACATAAATCCCTCTTATAACAGACGTCCACCATTCATGATCAACATTCACTTTGCATTCATTGTTGCTTTCAGCATTGATTGCACTGATCTTGTGTGTTACCACTTGTCAAGGTGCTCTACGTTACTTCTTCCTTGTGTGAAAGAAAACATGTATATCCTGCAAAATCTCAGGCTATATTACAGTAGTCATGATTGAGTGAAAAGAGAGAGAAGCTAAACACAAAGCCGACAATAGGTATTTTAAAATTCTCTTAACAGTCAACTCTTTTCTTTAAGAATCTTTCGCCCCCAGCACTTGAGTGGCCCTCTATGCTGATTTTGACTTCCTGGGGTAGAAAGGAGGGCTTAGGCAGAGTCACAGGTGGCTCTTCTTCAGCTTTCTCAGTCTGGTCTCGCTCTGGAGCTGACCAGCGTCTCTTGCGAACAAAAGGTCTCTCTGGATCAGAACAGAGGGCAGATATGTCAGTTTTCAGTGGTTCCTGTCTTACTTCTGCCCCTTCAGAGCCTGCCAGCACTGGTCCACCTCTGAACATCCTCTCTGCATGTTCTGGAGATGGTGATGGTACGAGCCCACTGGTTTGTCCTGCTCCAAGTCCAGAAACATGAAGTTTCTCCATCCTGTTGGCAGTGGAAGCCTTCATGAGGAGACTACCGTTACTGCCAGGAGGGTTGGGATTGATACTGTTCGTCACATTAGGATCCACGCAGTGGGACAGGTCAGAGAGTGAACCCATCTTCAGCATGGTCTCCAATGCTTGACTATCTGTCAGGGAACCATTCCTCAAACTGCGGAGGGTCAGTGACACACACACATCACCGACACACAGCTTGGCACATGACAACTCAAACAGTTGTGTGGTCCGGTCAGGACAGCAAGATGACCAGCCCTGGCCGAAAACAAAGAACGGATACTCCACCAGCACCTCTACACACACCTAGACGGGAGTATAAACACAAGAGACACATATTATTAAGACTTTTTAATCTTGTCTTTGAGTGTGAAATCTTCGTGTTATACACAAAGATTTGAGTTCTTCAAATTTTTGAATAATGTTTTTAGAAACAACATGGAATACCCTACAGATATAACTCAGAAATAATTTACCTGGGCTTTGAGCTCCCCCACAGAAAACTGAATGAGCACTGCATTGGGACTTTGCCCACAGTCTATGCGCTCCACAGTGCTGGAGTCAATCTTCAGCTCACTGCTGATCTCAGCACTCTGGATGAAGTCTTCTGTTTTGAGGTCCTCCACACGCTTTAGCTCCCCATCAGCCAGCTGGATGATAGAGCCTCGCATAAAGAAAGGAGGGAGGGCTACAGGAGAAGATGGGGAAGAAACGGAGGGAGAGGCTTGGACAGAGGAGGGAGAAGGAGTGGGCACAGGAGTGGGAGCTTGGGATGGAGCAGCCACCACTGCGGGAACTGGGTTTGAGGGCAATGCAGGCAAGGCTGCAGCCTGTGGTGGGGCAGAGGGTGGTTGATTTCCATCTGGGCCAAGAGCTTCACATTTAGATAGAGCTGTGGCCAGGTAGGCATGTGGCATGGCGGTGGATATTTGAGGGGTAGTGGCAGTAATGGTACTGACAGTGCGATTGACCTCTATTTCTGTGCCATTGTTGGCACTGCTGACTGGTATGAGAAGGGACTGTCCACTTGGGATGACCAGGTGCTGTGGCAGTGCTGCATGGTAGCTGACAGTATGCTGGTTTGCACTGGTGATATAGCCAATGATGGGAGGCTGTGTGGAGGAGTAGAGACTGACTGGCAGTTCTTCAGGAGGCAGACTGGTTTGGATGACAGTATGAGGAACAGACTTGACCACTTCTGAGGAAGAAAGCGAAGTGAACGAAGAGGCTCTGGATACAGGCTTTCCTAAACAAATGCTTCCTTTCTCAGTCTGGACCAGAGAAATTTTATTTGAGCCAGCATCATGTTCCACTCCATGGTTTGGCTGGGCAACAAGCACCAAAGAGGTCTGCAAACCTGCAGGGTTTTGGCCATAGTCAGCAGGTAGGAGGATATGCCTGGCCTCATAGCTCTGGACAGGCTGATGGTTGGCCCCAGAGACTTTGGCTTGTTTGACCACTTCCACTTCCCCATTCAGCACACTCTTAGCATGGGCTTCAGTTTTCTTTCCAGCTGAACCATCTGCATACTGAACCACAAGCTGTGATGGGGCAAGTGTAAGCGTTTGTGGGAGAACAGTTGCATGAGAGTGGAGCTGAAGGTGAGCTGCAGGTGATGCTACAGCATTTCCACTCACAGTCAAAGGTGTTCTGTTGTCCAGATGGATGTACTGACTGGTTACTTGGGGAGAACTTGGAAGTGTGACAGGAGCCAACTCTGAAGGGGAGAGTCCAATTTGAAACTGCTGCTCCCCTTTGGTGCTGGGTGATATAAGGGCAGTGGTGTAACCATCTATCTGGGTGCGCTGTCCTACTAATGCAGAGCCATTAGGTGCAGAAGTAGCATTAGTTGGAATGATATGGGAGGAGATGTACCCAGCATAGGGCCCAGAACTGATGAATTGCACATTGGGACCCAGCTGGGTAAACTGGATTGTTCCAGCCTGTTGGGGAAGGGCTGCTGGATAAACTGCAGGCAGAGAGGCCAAGGGCACTGCAGAAAGGGTAGTTGCTGGGGAAGGGATAGATGTGGTAGGAGACGAAGAAGATGTTGAGGGAACAGGACATCTTGGACTTTCTGTCTCTCTGGACTTGCAGCGTTCACTGGCCACACTTGCAAGCCAGGCCAGGTTTTCTGTGTGGGGACTGTCAGTAGGTACTGCAACAGGAGGTGTAGTTGCAGCTACTACAACTGGCCTCTGCTCCAGAGCCAGAATTTCACGCTTCTTAGGAGGCAGGCATCCATTACTCCGCTCTTGATTGGCTTTCATGGTGCCCAAGATGTCTTAATGCTCCTTTGTAATACTTCTCTGCACCTATGAGAATATTTTCTCTGTGGTATTGTTCAGGGCCCTCTGTGTGCTTTCTTTGGCTTTGGCTTTGACTCGTTGTGTTCACTGATGGAGAACTCCAGCTGCCGCACCAGAGAAGATGGAGTCATTCCAGCTCAAAAAATGAGCTCCACAAACTTCATGAGGAATCATATTTGACCAATCCGCCTCTTCCACAATGTTGACAAAACTCTGAAAGCAAAGTAGACTTAAATTAATATGTACATGCATCAATACGTACATTATTTACATAATAATACTATTTTATTACTATAGTCAAAAACAGTAGACCCTTTTTACCATATACAGTATATAACAAATGTGAAAATATTGTAAATATTTTCACACACACACACACACACACACACACACACATATATATATATATATATATATATATATATATATATATATATATANGATTTTCACACACACACACACACACATATACACACATATATATATATATATATATATATATATATATATATATACCTCAAAATATTACAAATGTGAAAATTAGTTTTCCAGTTAGTTCTTTACCCAGTTAATTCTTTGCTCTGCCACTTGGTGGCACCAAGCATAAAGACAACATTTGACTCTATTTTGTTCATGCACCAGAATAAAGCTGTCGTTGTCCGAGAGTACCCTATGGAGATTCCACCTCCAGGATCTACAAGAACTTGCACTACAGCAAAATCTTTTCCTTAAGGTATTAATGCATAAGGAACAAACAGTAAAGAACAATTTTGTGCATATTTAGCTGCACTTTGCTTAAAGGGTTACGTTCAGTGGCTTCCTTAAGCAGTTCTCGACTGTGATTTTTGCATCCAGTGTCCTTGAAAGTACATAGCCATGGTCATTTTCCAGGGTGTTATTTTCTAAAATGCCACAGTTTTCTTAAAATATTTGTAGAATCCCCTTCTTGTAATGTTTGTCTTTTGCAGTCTCAAAACGTGTGTTGAGTCTTGCTTGAAATATGTAAGCATCACACCCATCCCCATAAAGGTACTCTGGGTGAGTAAGAACTGGAAAAACAACTTACAGGTGAATAAAATTTGATTTTAAAGAATCCAGCCAGATTTCTGCAAATATTTTCTATTCTGCTGTAAAATCTCTGATAAGCTTTTCAAAGTATAAAGGAACACAGAATTTACAGCAAACAATGAATAAGAGCATTTTGGAGTTTAGCTTAATAACAAGAAAACTAAATGAAAAGCGAAACAAGTTCTTGGCACATCTGGGGAATTAAGTTCACCGACACACAGAGGACATATTAAAGTACTAGTTTACAATTGTTACAAAAATGATATTCTGTTAAAAAATTGTGAGCATTTAATATCTGTAGAAGATAACTCTCTTGGTGTTTTGTTTAGTGTAGAGCCAGAGTAGTTGGTCCAAGGGGCTGAAACTAATAGCTAACTCAAAAGGAAAGAATCAAAGCAACACTCCAAGATCAATGTAACCTACCATCTTAAACAACTCTGATCTTGGAAACATCATTGTGATTTATGCCAGCAGTATTTTATGAAGTCACAATTGTGTTTGCATTAGGTAGTTGTTTCCAATGAAGTTGAAAAATATTTAGAAAAGGAATGAAGATAGCAGGTTTTGGACCACCAATTGTCCTCCAGGATGAAACGTGTATGCCTAAGTGTTTCAGGCTAGGGCAATTCTGTGATGCACAAGAACAGAGGTGTAAGAAGTAAAAATGTCAAGTTGATGCTGTTTTTTTAAGTTTTACCCTACTTTATTCCATTCGTAGTCAGCTGATCTGACTGGAAAAACTTTACATGTTCTGTTTTCATGTTCTCATGTACAAGTTTCAGAGAGGCGCATTGTCTCCTACATCTATTTCCCCTGTAAATAATCATCAACCTCCTTGCAAAACTCCTGAATGCAAATACAGCAGCTGAAATGTTTAAAACACAGCCCTTTGCATAAACCACTGCGATGTTTTTTCATATTATAGCTAAGTCAACCTGCTTTGGTCTTGGTGCCTTGGACTAGCCGTTAGAAAGAGACCAAGTAACTTGGATTTATTTAAAAAACAAAAAGAAAGGCACCAAAGAGTTATCTACTGCAGGTGATATATTAACAGCTTATAACCTTTCAACAGATCCGTACGTAAAATATCCTGAACTGTCCTTGCACAACATAATTATTCTCATCCACATCTGTCTTCCTTTTTAAAATTAAATTCAAACATTTATTTAAAATTTTTCATTAGCTTTTCTTTCACCGTTTCTTTGTCAGTTTCAGTTCCTTCCAGCAGGCTTATCTGTGGGTAAATCCACTGGACTCAAAGTTGTTCATTAGCCAGGAGCTCCACTGAAATGAACTCTCCATATATAGCACAGAAATACACATTATTTTTTCTTCCTGTGCATTCAATTTAGAGGACCTTCACTTTACTATTCAACCACACCAGAGTGTTTTTATGTCAGTGGTTCACTACAAAAGACAACCACAGACATGTTACATAAAGACAGAGGATGGGGAGGAAAAAATGAAAACAGAAGGCAACTTTGGTCATGTTTTATTTGGAAGCATCTACCTCTAGTGTTGGTTTCGACAAGGTCACTGCAACAACAAGCAGCGAGAACCTCCACACAGTTTACAGCGGAGAAGATTCAGCAGATGTAACAAAGGAGGGGAGCAACAGAGATGGAGCGAAACAGCGACAAAAAGAGGAGAGCAAATAGAAAGAAGAGGGGAAAAGAGGCAAAAGATGCAGAGCTCTGTGGAAGGGTGGGGGGGAGAACTAGAGGAAGGTGATAAGAAATGGGGAGGACATAGAGGAGAAGATATGAGTTCTGCTTTTCCCTGACCCACATTGAGCAGCGCCTGCAGCATCAAGAGCGCCATTGCCCCCCTCCCACCCCTCCTCCTTGCCGAGAGATCCCCGATCAGCAACGCAACCGCCGCTACAGTCTGTCTGAGCTACACTGTGCAGCACCGCTCTGCACTTTGGCAACAACCCCACCTCAGCAACACCGTGTCAACACTGTAATGACATCACATCTGAAGCACAGGCATCTCCTGTCTTCAAACCAATGCTGGCAGACAAAGCCAGCTGACACACCAACAGTTTGAATGGACTGATCGGCACACACAAAGCTCAGCAGCCAAAAAGCCTCTCCAGATTTTCCTGTGTCAGCCTATAATTAGAGCAGTGACACCAACACACATAAGGCTTAGATGTTACTATGGAGAACAAAGGCGAGCCTTCAAGACTGCGAGCCACGCAGCATGGGAACCTTGACTCAGGACTGACACCTCTGAGATGAGTGTACAGAAGGATGACAACACAGTGGAGTGGAGGGGACAGGACGTGCTCTGTTCAGCTCATCAATCAGACAGAGAGAAATGGACCACCATCCCCAATGTGTGGTCCCTTTTCTCCACACCAGAATGGCGCATAAACCTCCGAGATGGGTTTGTGTGGCTGAACCCTTTCTCTATGTTGTTTCCAGGTGAGAGTCTCCCTAGCAGGGTTGTATCTCTTCACTTATGCTGCAGTTGCCAGTTCCTCCAACACCACCCACCCACCCCCACCTCTTTCTTCTCTGCCACAGCCATGAGTCTTCTCTCATGCTCCCACTGAGTGTTTACTCCTTGCATTGATCCGTTTCTTCATAGCAATAACATTTCTCTGCAGGAGGGATTATGCAGTGGTGCATCGAGAAAGAAAACCACATCTTTCTTGACGGTATACTGAGATGTTGGAAAAGTGAGAGCAGACCAAAGGTCCCTAGGAGGGACATGCCATCTATACAATATTTGCCACCAGTCATAGAAACACAGTGATTACCCTGTCCAGTGAAAGGCTATATATAGAAAACAAAAACATCATTATCAATCTGAGCTCTGGCATGAAACAGAGAGGGGAGGTACTGTGTAGGACAATATGTACAAGTGTTTAACAGTCAATTGCTGCATATAGACAAGACGTCACCTTCTCTGGAGTACAAACAAATCAGCTTTCAATGCCACAAAGCAGATCTGTAAAGTGTAATGCTTTTTCTAATATTTCAAACAGACATTTTCCTGTCTGGCTGTGCAACAGTGCCGCCTGCACCTTTAAGAGGCGGACCGTCCGTGTGGCAGCGACAGTAAGAAAAAGCAGTGGGGTTCAGGCTGTTTTGTCTTCACAATGACTCCAGAGTTCTGCATCACTGCTTGGCACACTCCAATCGCACCGTGCAACAAGCAAAGGACGTGCGCACACACACGCATGCATGCAGGCAGCAAACGTAAACAGGGTCAAATCCACCACCAGGGACTTTGGACAGATCAGAGGACAGATGCTGGGACTCCGGTCTCTGGGGGCTTAACAGTGAGAGCGCATGAGTGGAGTAGCAGGACAGAATTACTACTATGCCACAAATCAGGAAGAAAAAAACACCCCCCCAGTCTCCCCCTCCCCCTCCCTGAGTAATAGTACTAAGAATAGCTCACCAGTCTGTCCACAGCCACTGCCTGCAGATCATGTCCAATGATTCTTCCTGTCAGTGTCAGTTTGTGTCTAAGTATCCCAGGATTCTTCTTCCTGATTCTGTCCTTTGTGCAGCTGTCTCTGTGGATTCCGGTTCGCAGGCTTACCTGCCCTTTGCAACGAGGGCCAGTGGTAAAAGGAAGTTCCCCAGTGCTGCAGACCCCACCAAGACCTGCGTACAAGCTTGCTCCACTGAGTGTTATGCAAGGCCACCAGTCCGCCAGCTCCCTCTCTCTGCCTGGTTGCTTTTCTGTCTCCTGCTCTCTGTGTGAGTGAGTGTTTCTGCCTCCCTTCCTTTCCCTCCCCATTTCCCTCCCTCCATCCCTCCCTCCTCCTGTTTCTTTCTCTCTCAGTACTCTACTGACACAGCTCCTCCCCCAGCCAGCCTCATCAGCCGCATCAGGTATTCATTCAAAAAAACACACTCCACTTGGCTCGGCGCCCAGACTACGCTCACACTGAGAAGGAAGGGGCGGAGGGAGCAACAGACTGAGAGAGGAGGGAGAGACTGAGAGCTGGAGACTGAAATGCTTTGCTCAGACAGACGGGCTGCATGAATGTGAGCTACTGTGGGAGATTCGCATTGACATGTGCAAGCCCAGACAGTACACATGCATGCATGCAAACCAGCATAGGATTAAAATGTTCTAAGTGTAATGCTCACTCGCGTCCTTTTTTCAAATATATTTTTCCCACTGAGGCAAATCTCTCTGTAATCTTCCATGTACAAGTGTGCCCTACCAAAGCTTTTTTCTCAGCTTCAGAGGGTTTCAAAAAACCACCCAATGTCTTAAAGCTACAGGAATCTTTCCCCCAAACGTATTTCCTTCAGCGTATGGAGAAAATGGTGGTTACACCTCTCCCCTCCCAATCCAATGCCTTTCTCCTCGATTATCTCAAGCTACTCACACAGCAAGGTCTTGGATGGGCACCTCACCAATCGTCATCCTACTACATTGACATCAACAGCCATCTCCTACTCCTGAAAGAAAACATTGACAGAAGAACCAACTGAAAATAGATTTATAAAAACTGTTCTTGCATTAGTGATTTATTCATGGTTCTTCGCCTTCTGTGTCTGTGTCTTGTCCTGTGATTGACTGGCTACCTATCTAGGGTAACCCACTGTGTGTGTCCCATTCACCACTGGAGACAGGAAGAAGCCCCCCCCTCCCCCCCCGGGATAGAACATGATTTAATGGACTACATCAGGGAACTCAAACTCCAGCCTCTGAGGGTTGGATTCATGCAACTTTTAGAAGTGTTTCTGCCATTAAAATACTTGACAAAAATTCTCAGTTCATCAACAGATATATGACAACATGCGCAAGAGGCGAGTTAACCATACAACTCTTCTTTTAGCCACCTCCCTGTTCTAGTCTCCACCTAGCATGCTTTCTCTGGCTACTCACTGGGTCCTTGGTATTTCCCCACTGTCTCATATTCCTTTCTCCTTATGTTTTTTTGTTTGGTATAGCCATGTTGATCCCAAAGACTGTACTCTGCTGCTTATCATCAGTGGTTACAATGTCCAGTTGGATGGCCATTACCATTTTGTTAGTTTGTCTCTAGAACTCACGCAGCGTCTTAGCGCAGTTATTTTTCACTACTTTGGTTGTAATTCCTACTTTGGCTTATTAGTCTCTAGTTGGTATTGTAGATAGATGTCTCTGTATTCCATACCAGCTCCTTGTGTGTGGCATTCTATGTATTTAATTTCCTGCCAACATCTTGGATATGGCATAGTGCGGTGAATAGGCCTCTATAGCTCTGCTTCTCAAGGCCTGCTACTGCCACGAATAGCACTTTTGTGCCTTACTTCAGTATTGAAAGTTGTAGCCATTGGTCGAATGTGGACTTATCTGAAACTTCAGCTATCTATTGGTGGCACATCCCATGGATGGGTTTATCCTCCAATGATGGTTCTTTCAGCTATAAAAATACTTAATATTTTTATATTTTCAGCTGGGAATTGTATTGTTGCTGCTAACTTAGCAGTGAGATAATATCCAAGGTTTTATTTCTTTCCTAAATGATCCAACGTCAAGTAGCACATCATTCATTTGGAGAGAAAATCATATGGTTATTATTATAAAGCTGCTATACAGAGCTTCCTTTCTTGATAAAAAGGGAAGCTTCAATCTGTAGCTCACATACCGGTTTGTTTTCACTCTTCACTACACAAAATAAAATCTGTTAATAGGACTCAAGTCTAAGACCAGGGGTCAATACTGTAATAAAGTCTGAAGGGGATTATTCTAAGTATAATCTGATGTATTTTGCTTTTGTGACTCGAATCAGAGTTTAAAGCTTAAGTTGCCATCTCAGGAATGTGGCTCTGCCTCCAGCTGCAGTTCAAACCTCCAAGTGTTTACAATCCTCTGAATCCATTGCTTGTGCTACCAATTTTGTTCTTCCACTCAACTTTTTGTTCATGTGACTGGATATAGCACTCTGCCAACAGAAAGCTTCTTATTTGAATGACCTTTTGTGGTCAGTGACAACCTGTCATGTCAACAGTTTCCCCTATGATTGTATGTCATAACATGGCCATAACATAATATTTCTGTATTAAAATTCTTAAATTCATTGGTCTTATGAAATATTCTTTTTTTTTCCAAAATACTGTTTTTTTTATTCACTTTAAGCCATAATTAATAAAAATCAGCAGACATAAATATTTGAAACAATTAATCTACATACTATATTAGTTTGACATTGTAAACTGAATTACTGAAATAAATTAAGTTTTGTAAGATATTCTAAGTTACTGTGTTGCAAATGTGTAAAACAACTGTTTTGTAGGAGCTGCTCAGAGGTGAAACACAAATGTCCATAGTACTGGCACACAGATGTAGACCCTCATAATAATTGCTCATACTGTGTTTCCTCAGCTGTTCAACTTGACAAAAAATGTCCTGGGTGTTTTCACTGCCAAGCAGCTGCAGCTTCATTTTCTCCTGTGACTCATATTTCTTCAAGGAAAAAAAGCTGCCAAGTCACTTTTAAACAAAAAGACTGTACACAGCTACACCCAATATATAGAGAATTGAAAGCACCTCCACGTCACCCTGCTGCATAAATATGTGGTCACTCTCAAGTGCCTCAAATAACACATTGTAGGTGGACGTAAATGTCATTTGGTGTGAGCAGAGGAGAGCCAAAAAACCTAGCTTGAGTTTAAGGCAGCAAAGAGTTGACTCTGTGAAGAAGATGAGCAGTGAAGCTGAATGGAGGACAGAACTCTCTTGCTGGTTGAAGCTCAATAACTTCAGCACAGAGAAAAACGTCCATGCTTACACTTATGGTGTTTACTGTCATCCTACCAGACTGAGGAGTTTTGTTGGCCCAGCTGAATGTATTCTTTTTATTTTGAGCACAGTCAACTGCAGACTTTCCAGCAAGTGCTACATTCCACAGTGTGGTGCAAACAAAATGAGAGGGCCGTGAAAATTCATAGCAAGATTTGTGTCATCTTACAAATACTATACAAAAAACAACCCTGAACAGTACTGGGCTAGTTGGAGTTAGAAGGAAGAAGAAGTGGACTTTTTCAACAATTAAATGTCAAATTATGCTGCCATTTAAAAAACAAAAGTGGCTGTGTAAGTGTAATCTTTATCCTTTCACATTTTTATGTTTTTGGAAAGTTGCTGTCTAAAAAAATCAACTATGAAAACTAAAGCGACTTTTAGCAGCAGCAGTTTATGTCACTACAAGATTGTCAGCTGCACATAAACACAAGTTCATAATAGTTATAAAGAGTCACAGAAAAGCTTTGCCAAAGCCTAATATAAATCCAAAGATATGGAGAATATTACCTTGAAATCACTGAGTCACACCAACAGTTATCCAAGCATATTTTCTTCCTCTGTGCACTGCTTCCTTACCACCACTTACACAAAATAAATTGGGCCACCAACACTGCAGGGACATGTCCAGACATGAAACACCGATCCCCATGTACATGGGACAGGAGAGCATGTGCAATGGCTGTTTCAGAAAAATAGTTTCATAGATATGCTTCTTTTGCAGGGACAAAACAAAGTATTTCAAAATCAGTTTGCAATGTCTTTGCATAGATTTCGGCCGAAGTGTCATATTAAGAATGACTCAGCTGATGTATTTTAGATAAACAAAAAAACACAGATGTGTACTTGTGGTAAACAATACTTGAAATATGATAAGGCTTACTATATACGGTATATTAAATTATTTTAACTAGGATTTTCTTTTTAACTATTTCTGACAGAAGGTTATGTAAATCGCTTGTTTATTTAGAACCAAATGAGCCATTTAGTTGAATTATTTTCAATAAAACTAAAGCCTTGGTCACAGAAGGCTTCATAGGGCAGCACACACCTCATACTTGTCAGTATTAACCACATTCACATAAACCTTCAGACATATTAGAAAATAAATTATATAAATATTTTGGGGCTGAACTGTCTGTATATGTGTGTATAATTATATTATTGTAATAAAACATAACTGATATTGTAAAAATGAAAAAATATAAATAACAATGAACAGTTATATCTGAATAGTGAGAGTTTAGTTTGTCATCCACTCCTCAGATAACAGAAAACATCAGCTAATGTAAATATTCCTAAGCTAGCATAACAGACTGCTGAATCCTAGGTGCACAAAGAATCATTCCTGCAGATCCTTCCTCCTAGCACCTGTCAGACTTTATAATCATTTATGCCCCAAGAGGCTCAATAAGTATTTACATTCATGCTGTTGTTTGCACACTCCTGTTGGGTTTTTATGCAAATATGCACACATGCTCATTATGTAAATGTTTCTGAGGTTTTTTTCCAGACTGGAAAAAAAAAAAAAAAAGAAAACAGGAACTTGCGTTTCTCTTTTTGACTGAGTATGCTATTTTTAGTAATGGTACCATACTATTTATTTTCCATATGTTGGGAATTTTCCCCTGGTGTACAGTTTTTATTCTTATTTTTATTTTTATTTTGTTATAAACATGCATTCTCCCACTTGCCTTAACTTGCTGCTGTGACACCTGAATTTCCCCGCTATGGGACAATATGATACTTCTTCAATATTCTGAAATTATAGTGGATTGGCATATTTTGAGGTAGATTAAAGTAAATTTAAAAAAAAAATATATATATATATATATATATATATATAGAGAGAGAGAGAGAGAGAGAGTTCAGCATGTAGAATAAAAATACAGATGCATTACAGCTCAAACCCGTTTTCCTTGAGGTCGGACC
>CAEFZX010021690.1:0-26836 GCA_903066825.1 Alfaro cultratus
CTGCGTTTTGGCGCAGCGCACAGCGCTCCTCCTGCAGCTCTACAACTCAGATGGCTGCTGCACATATTTGTGACACTAATCTTAATATTAATAATTATAATGGCGTTTAGTTGCACAACTTTACGGACTCGTTCATTCGTGGCTGTTTTCACGTTTATTGCGCTGTTCATATTAGTCTCGATGTTTGCAGTTTTCTGGAGCGCAAAGCAAAGCTCGACGTCATTCAGAGGTAATATATTAACTTGACATTAACAAAGATCATCCGGGAAATGATGGACAGGGAGAGTCTGACTAAAACTACCTTAATGACGGACAAATTCTGGGATTTATTATGAGTCTGTTTATTTCCAGGCCCAAATGAGCAACTTCACGTTCAAAAATGAGCCTAAAAAGGCGCAACCCACGACTCATTAAATCTGCTAGCGACTTAAAAAAAGAAGAAGCCCAAAGCCGCTTATAATAATCGGACTTGGCGACAGAAACTCAAAATAGTTCCTGTTTTTTCACCAACAAAATGCGCATCTCCCTCCATTGTTTACATTTCTGTCGCATAGAGACATCGGTCACTCGACAAGACGCGTAGAGGAAATACAATTAACTAACAAAAGAAGATAGTAACGCAAAGTGATTTTGATAAGTAACTTTAATCTGATTACTGGATTTGAAATAGCAACGCGTTAGATTACTCGTTACTGAAAAAAGCGGTCCGACGTCAGTAACGCGTTACTTAGTAACGCGTTACTGACAACACTGTTATACATTCCACTCAATTAGTATGTGAAAGAAAAAAAATTGCATCTCATTTGATCTAACACTTTTATGGACTTTTTCTGCATTTTGAGTGTGTCAATGTAAAAAGCAGACAGATTACTACATAGTTATTATCACAGACCACATCTCTTTCGGTCTGATGTGTTTTGTCACATGCACCAGAAAACCACCACTTCCTTTCAAAGCAAGGAAGTGACAAAATACTGCCTGCAGATGAGCCCTCAATCCTATTAACCACTCGCCCCAACCCTCTACTTTTAGGGGTACATGTGGAAACTGGACACGTGGTTCAACAGTCTGACCATCATGATGTCACGCTGCTTCATTCCGAGACAAGAAGGGCTCCATTAAGCCTTGTACATACTAGGATAAACATACAGCACTTAACTAATCTAAACTAACTTCCCCTTTCTTCAAATAAAAATGAAAATAATGCATTTCCTCTTTAATAGAGATACGGATCGCAAACAAATGAGTCATCAACATAGCAAATATGGGCATATTTACTTAACTGCACTAGAAAGGATGTCCACGTAATGACAGCTTCAATAAGCTAATTTCAGTGTGAAAAAACACTGGAAGTGTCTGACGGAGAAAATGGGGCATAAAGTATTTTCAAACTGAACAGAATTCGCTCTGATGTTGCTAATTAGAACACAAGCAAACAATGTTTTTTTCCCCCTCCTATTTGATCAACTGAACACTTCCTATAGATGAGTCAAATAAGTAACTCTGCTCCTGAGTCATTACATAAACCAGTTCATTTGTCGTTTGAAAGAGCCTCATCTTAAAGGATATGATGTCATTCACATATGATGCGAACGACTTCAGCAGCTTCAAATCTAATTTCCGTGGAACGTTCAAAGACTTCACCTTGATGGATTATGGCTTCTCTGAGGGAAGACAGCCTGCCAGTGGTTTGTGGGGCCCTATCCTGTTAGCAGCAGCATTATATACAGCTGTATAAACACAGCTTAATAAGAAGCAGTCAGGGTGGTAACATTTGGAAGTCATTCACTGTTTTCAGGGGAGATTTTCTGTAAAGTATGACTGACTTTTACATAGTAAGTTAAATGAAATTTAACAGCTGTTTGAGTGCACAGTGCATTTGCTATAGGCTAAATGCTCCAAACAAATATTAAAGCTTAGCATCATCTAACTGTCCTGCTCTACAACCACACTTCCTGTTTTTCTTTCACAATGCAAAAGGCAGAGACAGATACTGCATCCTCCCTTCAAGATTTTGTTTTTTTATTTAATGATTGCACAACAGAGTAAGCAGATCAATGTGAATACATGTTGCAAGTCAGGTTTTAAATGCAGAACATAAATCTGCTTGCTTGCTTCCACAAAAAATAGCTCATAAAGAAATTAAAGCTTTTACTATGGTAAAGGTTTTAAGAAAAATAAATCAGAAAGCCTCAGAATCACATTTTCTTTGAGTCCCCATTTAAATAAAAGAAGTACGAGTCTTAGGCCTCTTTTTGAGAAATTAGCTGTAAAATGACAAAAATGTGTTATATTTCAGGAACTACACGGTTCATTTGAATTGTTCTGGTATCAAAATAAAGATAAAACATTCCAGAGGTCTAAAAATCAACACTCAGTCACACTAGTTGAAGATAGTGAACAGTGAAAAATGGTAGAAAAAAAATCAACCATTTCCACCTAAAAATGCACTTTGTGATGTGAATATTGAAAGACATGAGCAGCTTTATATAACAGCTAGGAAACCACACAACAATATCTGACCACTTGTACCAAGATTCATGCAAAAACAGAGAGGCATTGATGTTTTGGAAAGGTGATAATTGGTTAGTTATCAAATCAAGTCAAGACAAACCTTGCAAATTAGGCATTTTGGCACAATATGGCACCGTGCGTGCTAATTCAAATTTCATTTTTTTATCCACTTATATCTCCTCATAAATGATCATTCTATCTAATAATTGCTGTTGCAATGAAATAAGAGTCAAAGTACCATGAAAAATATCCTTCCCGATGCAATCTGGGCCACCAGAGCTCAGTACTTCAGTCAAACATAGGAAGTTTCTCAGGAGCAGATTGAAAAATTTGTATGATAGGCATGTCTATCGAGTCGTCACAGCCAACAGAGTGTGTGGGTGTTTACTTAAATTACCTAGTCAGCGTCATTCACCAATCACAGAGAGAAATACATGTACAGTTAACCGAGGGAGTGCAGCGATGTAGTCTCCTACAAGGTATTCAGGCGACCAAAAAAAGCATAAAACAGGCAGGAATCACATCAGTGTGACGCAAGGATAATGGATTACTGGACCAGTGTGGAAATGTTTACTTGAACGAAAAGGATGACCATAAAATAGCAACTGTCTGAAATAGCAGCCAGTTTTACACAGAGAGGGGATGCTTAAGGCTACATTCACACTGCAGCCTGAAGTGACCCAAATCAGATATTGTTGCCATAATATGACCTGTATCTGATCTTTTCATGACAGTCTGAACAACACAGATGTGATTTTATTTATTTTTTTTATGCAACCCTGGCCACTTGCAAATTCTAAATTCAGTACATGTCGAATCTTTTCAAATGTGACCTGAGTCTGAATGACCAGGTCACATTCTGGAACAATTTAAGTGAACCTTGCAGTTCAGACCAGTTGTTAATATGCTGCTCCAGTCGCTGCCTTAGAGCACTGGAAAGAGCACTGATTGGGCTTTAATTCGAAAGGTCAGCTGTGTGTTCTCCTGGGTATGGTTCTTTGCTTTTGTTTTTTTGTTTTGGGGGGAGGGTTGGTGCTTAGTGTTGGAATTGGGTCTTTTTGTAGTTAAGAATGTTGTTTCTGTTATTCAGATGAGCCTCTCCCCGTTATGTGAATATGAAATATGAATATGTTGGTTAATGTAAAACACGCATTTGGATTAATTTGGGTTCTGAAAGTGGTGTCTAAAGTCTACCTTCATTACTATGACTACAAGAGTCACACTAATCAGATTTGTTGCAATACATGACAAACAATTTTTGTAAAACTTTGACTTGCCAATACCCTTGATGAGGACTGTAGTTGAACAGAATTCAAAATAGATTGACATAATAGTAAATTTAGCATAATGGCAATTAGTGTTGTACCACAAAGCTTCTCATTTCACTTAAGTCATGATTACAAGTTTTTCTTGATTTACAGCAACTTAATGGCTTAAACCTCCAGTTTAATGACGTCTTCTAATCCACCATGATCATCATTTTGTGGTTTCAAGCCCAGGAGATCACAACGTTCAGCATAAAGGGGGGCAATGGCTTTGTTATGACTAAGAAGCCACAACCTTATGAGTTTGAGAACACACACTCAGAAATACAGTCATGGACGGACCCGGCCAAACTGTTAAGACTCAAGTTTACAAAACATCAACGAGGATAGCTTGACGCTTCTGTTTTTGATGTTATTTATACTGCACAAGAAATTTGCTTTCACAGTTGTTCATTTAAAATGGGGCAAGCAGCAGCAGGCTAAATGGTACACAAGATGAATCGGGTTTGATTCGCCCCATATGCTTGAATAGATTGTAAAATAACAGCCAGAAGGAAGAACATGTCTTCAGAAGTAGAGGACCTTGTTTTGATATCATGCTGGCAAGAAAAATCAAAGCCCAGAACAGGAAGAGAAGCTGGCAAAAACAACCATTACAAGTTTGTCATCCAGCTCTGTCAGTTTATTTGTTCTTTTAAATGAGGTTCAGATTTGACCAGTGGATGTGGATGTGCCACCAGTTATGAAATAACCACAACAGACCCAACCACTGTGGAACTGACAAGCACCTAAAAACGTGTCTGGATGCAACTCGTCTTTTTCGGTCAGACCATTTGTTATGGTTTTCCAAAGTCGATAGAGGAACAGAAGTAAGATTTCCTCCACATTTACATGTAAAAAGGTGGTACCAATGAGGAACAGGTTGGATGAAAGTTAATAACAACGCTGCATTTTTATATTATTAACACGTTTATGTGTAGAAATGTAGCATTTGTTTTCCCCGCGCAGCAGTTTCCTGCCTCTGATGTTTCCATTTTTTAGAACTTCCCACACTTCACCCAACTATTTTATAATGAACTCAGATCCTGTGGACAGTGACTCATTCATACACTGAAAGGATGCTGTGCTGCAGCACTGCTGAGTCAGGGGAACCGCATAAAAGAGAACCTCTGAGGAGAAAAAACGGGGTGTTTTATCTCTACTATTGTAAGGTCTGAACGATATTAAGTCAATATGCAATACGCAATAATTTAGAGATAACGATAGGACTTATGACAGGAAACCACAGCTTTAACGTTTTTGCTTTGAGTTTATAAGAAAACAGATTCCAGATAATAACTTTGCAGCTAAGCAAAACAAAATTAATTAGAAGATTTCCATCTCAATTATAAGGTTTCATTAAAAGGCTGCTTTTCCCATTGTCGATAAGAAGATGTTATTGCTTTCTAAACTGAAAAGCAAACACTTGTCTTTCCACTACTGAAAGTCAGACAGCATATTGATTACAACAGTTAAAATACATTACTCATTTAAATTTATTCACTGCTATTTTGATTTAGATACAAAGACAAGAATATAGAACAGGGTTTCCCCCCAAAAAACTTGATAAGACCGGTGGTTGGATGCCAGGCCAATCATTCATCCAGAGGCCAGTTGTGTTTTTGAGTTAAACGATGTTTAAAGTTCACAGGAAATTTGAAAATATCACTTGATAATTATGTGTTATTGAAAGATTGAAAGATTAATATCTGAACATCAACTATAAAAGTCTTAAAAAATCAAACATTTTAAAAAAACTTACATCAATAAGCAATGTTTATGCTGGTGGGGACACAAGTAAAGCCTGGTGGCCCACCAGGCTTATAATACACTGGGGGAAACTCTGTAAAAATCTCCTAAATTTAGTTGTAGCTTTTAGGTAAGGTCAATATAATCAATAAAGTATTGAGAAATAGTCAGTTAAATCCAAATTTTGTTGTTGCTTTTTTTAAATGCTAATGCTACATGCTAGCTATTCTAACAATAGAAGCTAACGTTACAACAAAGGCTGAAAACGATTAATTGGATTAATTGTGATGGATAAATTACTGAAATAATCGGCATCTAATTTAGAAACTGAGTAATTGTTAACTGGAGTGTGCAGACTATAAAAGGTCATTTGCTGAGAACAACATGAGTGCAGTAATTAATGCCCAAATTAATTTTGGGCATTAATTACATTATAAAAATTACATTATAAAAATTTACATTTTTATAATGTAAATTATAAAATCAATTTACATTTTGCATTTATGAAATTCTACCAAGGACTCCTTAAGTGTTGTAGTTTTAGCTTTTTTTCTGTACAAAAAAAAGGAAAAGTCTTCTATTAAGCACCTCCTATTATCCAATTATTAACCAATTAATCATCCAAAAATTTATCACCAGCTCAGTCCTACACTGTACTGAGCTTTTCACATGCTGATGTTAGAAATTCTTTTTTTCTGCAGATGTATCCTTTGATACAAATGATCAAGCATAAACTAACTGTTAATTCAAATGAACAATTTAATGGTCCATTTGCATCTTCTAATGTATTTATAATATTGTCTAAAAAGATATAAGTCGCCAATTGAACAATCTGAAGAATGTGCCATTTTTATCTGATTAACAAATTATTTGTCAGAATAAGCGATAACTAAAACAATTGTTAGCTGTAGCCCTAGATACAATTCGGATTTCTCAGAACTTAAGAAGATTAGTAAAGCTCCTGTATCACCTTGAAAACACTAAAATCCAATTCCAGACTTTCCCAGACTACATAGGAACCCTATGGTAATGACTGTACAACAAGTTATTATCCATCACTGTTTCGACTGACTGCAAGACTGTCTGCAACTGTCTGACAACAACATTACCCTTGTGCTGTGTCACAAACAAACAAATCTATCACCCATAAACTAAATTATGTTCAATTCAGAGCATTCCCCCAAAGTACTTCACTGTTTTCACAAGTGAAGGAGGAACCAAGATAATGCTTGCATTTCATCTCTGTCTGAGGCAATGATTGCTTAAAAATGGCCAACTCTAATTAAAACTGGCATTACTAATTCTTATGTAATCTTCTCCTAACAATAAAGCCATTAAAAGCAACTCGAGATAAAAAGAAACTGACCACAAAAGTAGTCTTAATCAGATACCATCTTTACCATAATGTTGGCAGAGATACAAGCCCATAACAAGTCTAACATCTTAATGCATAGCTGCTCAATGGTTTTACACTACAGCTGTTTAATAACTACATGTCAACAGAAAAAGAATGTACTCAGTTATATATTAGACGTTGCTAGAGAAATCCATGTGATATGAATTACTGGAAGTTCCTAATCACATGCTGGACATGAGTTGTATTTCTTTCCTGTAAGCCACTGGAGTGTTGCAGCAGAATGTTAGACAATGAAAGCAGAACAATAATAAGCAATGCGCTTCCTGTCAAGTAATAAAACAGTCGCCCTAATTGGCATACCAATAGGTCACTGAAGGGGTAACTGTATCTTATCTTCTACAGCCGTTAACTGTTTGAGCAGGCTGTCATGACAATAAGTCATTCATCATAAAACAAGACAGAAGAAGCAAGACCAACAAACATTGACAAAGTGAAGCAGAGTTGTAGTTCTTTAGAAATTCCTCCATAGCAGCACAATGATGCAACACAACCACAGGATTCAGCCAGTAACTGCCAGGACCGTTTTTCTTTTGCTCATTTTCCTGTTTCCCTTAACAGTTGGGCCACGTTACTGAAAGTGATTTCTTATCTGCCTCAGATAAAATGTCGGTTGGTAGCGAGGACAGACTTGGCCTTTGTCTGTCCTCGTAGCTTCAAATCAAAATGTGCAACTGATTTTTACAGCGATCTGGAAGAATGACTGAAAGTAGAGGACGTAGGTTAATGCTAGTTTCCATCTGTTCTCAACCACCAGTGCTCTGCCAATATGGCTGGTGTGTTAAGCAGGTGCTGCTGTTCGTTTACCAACCAGGCATCACTCAACTTTTAAAGCTTTAGCTCCAGATCAGAAAGATGGTGGCTAAATGATAATACGAAGCCTTTCCTTTTAAAGTGTTAACACTGATCCATGCTTCTTGATTAAATTGCAACAGAGTACCTAAAGTACTGGCTTTCTGTGCTTTAAGATCCCACAATTCAAATTTCTGGCTCTGAAGTTACAGACTAACAGATTTCATGGAATATTTAGTCTGTAAAATGGACTGTTAAGCTGGAGGAAAAATCTCTGGGCCTCTCTGAGATGAAGAGCCCAGTAAAATAAAGTTGTGGTAACTTGAAACAAAACACCCACCCTCTAAACCAAAACTAGACTGGTACTTAAAAAACTGCAATACCTTTTGTAAAAAAAACTATTTTTAAGACGACCTAATGGTCTTGGGGTTAGTCCGCAATCTCTAGATCTTGCAGACAAGGCAATTGTTGAGTATTTTAACTTTTTATCAAACCATCAAACTTTTTAAGAAATGTTTCAATGGCAGGTAAAATAGAGGTGGAACCACAAAAGCTCCGTCTCATTTGTTTGCAGAAAGAACATGGAAGACGGTAAGGAATATTGCAGCAGACAGTATCCATCCTCTTTTTCGTCTTTTGAGATCAGGAAAACAATATGGGGTCAAGCTGGCAATTAGGTAATTTATTCCAAGTGCAATAACCATTCTTAACCAAACTAAATCACATTTACATATGGCATGCAAAATGTTTTATTCTATTCTATGTAATTGTTGTTATTGTGATTGTATAAACTTTTGTGTTCTTACGGTTGGAGAGCTAAAAGAAAAAATCATAAAATGTCCTTACATTTTTGAGGTTTTGGATATATAGATGTGAAAAATCCATTGAATGTTTTTACACTTTGACATAAATCTATCTTATTGGGATTGGTGGTGGTCAAGAAACATGACCACCACCATGTTTCAAAGTGGGAACCATGTTGCTAATCCTCCAGGAAAGCTAGATCAGATCCTTTGCAAGGACAAAGGACAAAATAGAAATCCTACCGCTAAAATGTGACACCACTCCATTTTTGTTTGTATTTCATAAAAAAGTATGTTGCGCTCATGTCTTCTGTGATTTTTGTGTTGTTTCCTTCTAAGTAGTTTGTGGTGCAGCGCCACCACAGGCGAGAAGGTGAACAGGATTTTCAAAGGGTTTGGATTGTTTGACATGGTGCAGAGTGAAAACGAACCTCGGCAGCTGAAAATGTAACACATGCAATTTTGGTCCCCAATCGAACAGAGACTACTGGACTATCAGGTGTGAAAACACTCTAAGCATGTACAATTATAATTATTCTATTATTGTTATTATTATTGAAATATCACTATTATGTCATTTTTTTAAACAAAAAACTCATTGAGCTTTTATTGACATCTTTCAAACATCCATCTTTGTGTAATTAATTTAAATAATGTGATAAAGTTCTAGTAATTAATGGACTTCTCAATAAGATTTAAATTTTTTTATAGGTCTGTAGATATCCAATCGTAAAACATGAAGTATGCTGTTTCAAGTTCTTCTGTCTAACTCAAATTAATTTAATTTAATAAAAAAAAACTTAGATAAAATTATATCATTATTACTGATAGTAGTATTAGTTATATTTTTTATCACACTTAGTTGTTCTTTTTCTAGACTCTTAATCTTTTTTGATGTGCAAAAGTGGCAGCAAAGTAGGGGTGGGAGATATTGCCAAAAATATAATATCATGTTATATTTTTTTTTAATACCTTGAATAAATGAATAAAAAATACATGAAAAATAACTAGAATTAAAAAATTATATTTTTATATCAGTATAAAATTACACAATACACTTAGTGTGTCAGAGAAAATAAGAAAATAAATATAAATGTAAACTAATTCTGGCCAAAAAACAGTCTGAAATTAGCTACCATGTGTTTAAAAAATACTTAAATACAAAAATGAATCAGACTGTTGTGGTTCAATATAATAGTAGTTTTAGAAGATATATTTTTTTAAAAACTCAAACATTATATCGGAAACTACAAATCTTGTTTTACTATGAAAGAAAATCTTCCTTTTGAAAAGGAACTTCGTTCGTTTTCAGTTCTTCCATTGGTCATCGACATCTCCACTGAAGTAATGACTGCATGGTTTTTAGCTTTTATGTTTCTGCAACTGTTCCGCTTTCCCCACCCTAAAAAATTTTTTACTGGTATTACCATAAACAAGATAATATAATTTCCATTTTCATGATTTACTGTTTTTTTTTCTCTCTCTACCAAAAACTGGATGATAAAAGTCATCGGTCTTTTGTGAAGGACAATTTTGTACAGAGACTTCATAATTAACTTTATTTGTTGTTTTGTCCCAAACATGACTTTTAGGTTGATTGGTCTCTCTAAATTCTCCTCAGGTGTGACTGTGTGTGTGCACGGTTGTTTGTCCTGTTTGTCTCTCTGTTACCCTGAGGTTAACTGGCGACCTGTCCAGGGTGACCCCGCTTCTCGCCCATTGACCGCTGGAGACAGGCACCAGCACCCCTCGCAACCCCCCAGGAGATAAGTGTGTTGGATAATGGATGAATGATGGTTCTGTTGTTTCACTTATTTATTCTGGATATTTAAAATGTCTTCCAGTTCCAGTGTTAAATGTTCATTAGAATTTAAAGTTTTTTGGTCTTTGACAAAGTGTCCTTGCATTATTATGCTATTACCATTATATTATTTGACAGTGGTCTCAAAACAACATTATCACAATAACTTCTGGTACAATTTATTGTCCAGTGAAATTTCTTATTATTACAGCAATAATGAAGACACTCAGCCCCTCTATTCCTATGCCCTCTCTTTAGTTGTTCACAAAAAAGAGGGGAAACTAAAAGTGTTGTCTCACTTTGGCCATTCCTCATAATTTTCTAACCCTTCTAAAATTGCGATAGAGTTTGCATGCTCCAAACTGTATAACAAAGAACTGTTTGGACGGCAGTAAGTGCCATCAGACTCTTTTTGCCAGCAATGTATCAACTGATGCTAGAAATTAAAAAGGTACAAATCGCCACAGGAACACAGAACAAGACATGACCGGTTGGTTTTGACCTCACTTTGAGAGCATAAACAGTAATTACAGAAAGGGCCGTGATCTGTTGACATCCTGTGAACTAGTGCCGTCTAATGTGGCTCAGACCGGTTTCACGTGTGGTTTTCTTAGCTAAAAGATGAGTCTGAACATGCCGGGCAGTCAGGGCGGGGCGTGTAGAGGTAAGTCAACAAGACTGCTATAAATGTGCCATTTGTAGGGTCAGCAGCATGTGGTTAGTGTTTTGGTGTCTGGCAATAATAAAAGGTGGTTTACGATAGCTCCAAAGTGATTTGGGAAACGATCAAGAGGGGAGTTTTTTTGTTTTCTTACATCAAATTTTCATTTACAATCGATTTGTTGTAGAAAGACACTCAACACAGAACCTGCTGATCACCTTCTCCATTGCTCTCCTGCTTTCACTTTCTTCTTGTTTCTTCATCATGCATGCTTTAAAACAATTAAAATAAAAAAATGTTTTTCTCTTTGGTCAATCGCTTCTCTGCCATCAACTGTTACGCCTCAGCAGACACAGAAAGCATGCTATTGTATGAATTTTAAAAATGTTTCTGATTTGAATAAAATAATGTCCATAAAACTCTGTCTCTCATTGAGACTCACTAACATAATTTATAATCAAAGAATGAACATTTTAAAGTAAAAAAATTAACATTACAAAGTTGACTTAAATTAGAAATGAGTTATAAAAATGTAAAATTTTAGGTTATGTCAAATTGATGTATTAATGTAAAAACTTAACTAAGTAAGTTGGGGCAACTTTTTAAAAAATTCTCTTAAATGACTATTTTTATTTAATATACTTACAAATGTCAATAGCTTTCATTTAGTGTTTTGAACTTGGCAGTTAAAGTTGGTACAACTTAACTGAGTCAAAGCCACAAGAAAGCTAGACTTAGTCAACGTGAGTGAGTGGATTTTGTTTTACAGTGTAGAGAACTTACATTTTTTTGATAATTTTTTACTTCAGAAACTTTGTTGTCATTTTAAAGAACATTTTATTTCTGTTTTTAGATTTTACAATAAAGGAGACCTTAAAACTTTTGCAAAAAAGAAGATGAATATGTTTTCTTCTATGTGATGTTGAAATTGAAAACAAAAAACAAAAAACTGTTTCGAACTTAATAACAACTGAAAAAATGTATCTAAAATAATACCACAGGTATTTTTTAGAGTGATTCCACCATGGAATATCAATTTATTACATGAAAAAACTGTGTAAGCCAGAATTTGTAATTAAATTTCTATTCAAAACATCAATTAGCCATAGAAAAAAGTCCAATGACCCACGTGCTACCTGCCTTTAAAAATCCTGCAGAAATTGTAGCGTCAACCCGCCATTTGCTCTGCAGAAAGGGGATTCAGCCGGAGACAGAAACGGAAGAGCATGAAGAGGAAAAGGGGATACAGCCGTGTGGAATGCAGGGGGTCTTCAGGAGGGACAGAGAGGGGGTTCTGAACACATTCCAGTCTTCACAGTGGGCCTATTCATACATCATTTCATTCACTTTCAATCAAACCATCTGTTTTACACCCATACTAAAGTGTCTATCTATTTGTTATTGATGAAAAATACAAGCAAAACTGACACTAAAAAAAACACATCACACCTTATTAAAGAGCTCTTTTCAACATAGACATCCAAAAAAAATACACTGTGTTTACAATAGGCCAGTTATGGTCAGAAACAATATAAAATCAGGTGTGCTGTGGCATTCAAATGTTGCTAGATTGGAATCTATGGAAACAAAACCGGCTGCGAAACTGGCCGCTGATTTATGCCTATTTCTGACCAAACGGGAATCTGTTTATTTCCCATCTTGGCAGACCTGCGATAATTGGTCGTAACAAGTGAGAGCTTAATTCAGCTACTGCTGCTTCTGTATCACTTTAAACCATTGTGTGTGTGTGTGTGTGTGTGTGTGTGTGTGTGTGTGTGTGTGTGTGTCTTTTGACCTTTGACATTAACAAGGCTTTCAGATACAAACAACTAATAAAGTGGCCTGTCAATACAAACAGTTTTTTCAGATTAAATTTTATTTTCTGCACAGCTCTAGTTTTGTTGTTGTTGTTCCATCCTTCACTTTTAGAAAGTAAGTCTACAATAACACTGCAATGCAACCAGACCCACTGAACTGTTTGCCTCAATTGCCAGGACTGAGAAATGTTAAAAAAATAACTGCAATCGGGCTTTATACTTAAAAAAAATAATAATAATAATGTATTGTGACCTGGTCACAAAAACATAGAACATTGAATTCTGTAAAGTTCAAGAAGACTGTGTATATGCATGGCGTCTTACCTGGTTTAGTGATGCTCTGGAAGTAAAGAACAAGAACGAAGAGCGAGCAGAGGCACGTCGCCAGGAACAGACGTCCTCCCCTGGGCATCCCCATCATAAAGTCTGGCTCCGCTCGCGGAGCCTCCAACCCTACGTCGCTGTCTCGCAACGGTTCATATGAAACCGACAGACATAGGTTGCGAACATGCGAGGCAATCGACGGAACAGACGGTCGCCATGTATTAACTACCGGAAGCAAAGCTGAAATAAAACATAGCAGCGACGGTTGGCCCGCGGAATCAAGATGTAATTGAAGGTCCGCGAACGGAGCATAAAATTCAGCTCCAACAGCGAGCCTTGGTCGGGATTTGTAACCAACGTTATTATTTCTAGCAAAAAAAATAACTTGTACGAAAGGTAATATAATGTAAAGTTGATACCAGCGGAAAATAGGGGGCAGAAAAAGAGTTAACGGTCTGCTGTGTTCCGCGCATCTACAGTATGGTGTCTGAAGTTTGTCGAAGCAACACAAACTTCTCCTCCAAACATGGAGGGGGCACTGTGCCATGACGTCACACCAACCCACCAACTCCTCCCCCCCAGCCCCCCTATCATCTCAGCTGCATTCAGGAACTGATGGCGCACAGAAACTCGGCTCAGCGCGGATCTTCATTCTGGTACGCTTTAGTTGCTAAGCGTAAGAATAATAAACGTCCTGTATATTTTCACAACTGGACATCTGAGTAGGAACTTATATAGATGAATTTAGACTCGGCCACTGTTTTTCAGCGGTATTTTCTTTGCGCTAACTTTCTCTACAAGGAGAACTTGAAGGTAGCACCTTAGCCAGGCTGTTCCTGCATTAATATTTCTTGTATTACCTCTAATACCTACTAAACAGAAGTCTGTTGCCGTCACTATTTCGTATATTCGATAGTCAAGTGACTTCGAAATAACAATAGGCTTTGAACCAAGAGTAATATAGATACATATTTATTTAAAGAGAAATAAATATTATTCAAAAACCAGACTTGGCAACAAATTTTGCTATTTAAATCCTTTCCTGCTGTGGATTCCAACACTGTAGCAGGCAACACCTCTTATTTTCAGCACCATTTAAATTAGAATGAGTCCAAATTGTTGAAAGCAGTTGTGTTTTGTTGTGAGGCACTGATGTATTGACTCATTGTCCTCTTGCTTCTTGCAAATTCCGTGTTAAATATAAGACACAATTACTGCACTCTAAAGTTTCCAGTTTTAGCTCAGACAGCATGTGGAATGCAGGCCTGTGGTTCTAAAACTATATCCAGGCTGATTTTCTCTGGAAAGCCAACTTAAGATGTTTGAATTGACAAAAATGCATCAAATATCCATAAAACAAAATCACAAAGACAGAATTCCTTTTAAGCAATACAGAATTGACGAAAGACAAATGCTTGAAATGATACAAAGAAGTTGCATGACAGAAAGGCAAGAAGGCAAGTTGAACAATAAATTAATTGCAAAAACCACAACAGAATTAAAGCAACCAAAAGAAGAAAAGATGTTGACTGTACCTAAAACTAATTTGCTAAAGTCGGTGTCCAGGAACAGAGATTTGTGACCATCCATATTGGAATTGGAGTTTTCTATGTTTCAAAATAGACAGTCAAATAAAATTTAAGTATGTTGTTCTGCATTTTAACTAAAAGATATTTTCTCCCCTTGAACAGTTCCTGTTATGTCAAATTACAACCACAGACTGTGATGTATTTTATTGTAATTCTTTGTAAATGAACAACACATTTGTCAAGTCTGAACAAAGACACACAAAGTCTGCAAACTCTATGGGATTTGAACCCAGGACCTTCTTGCCACAATAAACAGTCCTACGAACTGTGCCGTCAATCAGCCCCCAGACATATTCAGTAAATAAAAATAGTATTGAAATGTTATTGAATTGAGTTCAGTAACTCAATTTGCTAATTGAAACACGTTATGTAATTGATGTTTCCAAGCCAGTAGGTCTGTTATTTTGATGATAGGAGTGGACATTTATCTTATCGTTTTTCATTAATCGTGAAAAATGACATCATGGTAAGAATTAAAATTTTTCATTGTCTCGATAGATTTTAATTAATAATCTAGAATAAAAAAAACTGACCGGAAATGCCATTTGTACCATTTTCTCCACTGTTTGTTTCATAAGAGTAAATTAGTAAATTTGAAAATGATTGAAGGTAGTTACTGTGTGTGTTCTTTCAGAAATCGTTCTCCTGAAGTAGCTCATCTTAAATAGAAAAGTTTTTCCAATTTAGGTCTATAAATACTGGCACAGCCATTCGGTTACATAAAAAAAAAGCAATAGTTTCTTTTTATCATCATTATCACAACAGTACCACAAAATATTGTGATAAAATTCTAAATCTATTACATCCACCCCTATTTCCAGTTCCTGCTTCTGGCTGATGAACACATAACATGTAAGATTAGAAAATTACATACAAATAGTAATCATAATAAAAATATCAATACAGAAATGCGGTCTTAACAGAAAGTATGTTTAATACCTGCTTAAAGAATAAGCTAATATGGGCAAATGAAGAGAAAAGACTTGGACAAACATCACTTGATGCAGAAGAGATTTGACCTGGCATAAATACTGGCTAAAAGGCCATATTACAGCATTAGCTTGACTGCTATTCTCAACATGGAAAAGTTTAAAATTCCAAAGCCCACATCATTTTTGTTTGCTCAGTTAAACATCAATTTAAATTCTCATGGATATTGTCACCAGACATGTTTTCAAATTCCTCGGGCAAAAACAAATTTTCTCAAATGCAGTTTTACTTAAAGTGGAACTCTCTATAATTAACTTTAATTGAAGCTGAACAGAAGTCAGTTTATAAAAAAAGTCCTAAAATTCAGTTGCTTTTGACTTTAGGGGCTACATACTTATAACCAAAATGGTTAAATATTGTATATTTTATGGATTTATCAACACTTTGTATGAACTGTAATTGATTTTTATTGCTATGTATGTTAAATCTGTTGTCCGTCATTTACTGGAATGATTTATACTATATGAGGTGTTTCAATGATTCAGGCCAGGAAGACTAGGTGAATGTAAAGTCCAGCTAGTCGGGATCCTAAACAATAATCGAAAACGAGTCTCATGATCAAATTCATGAAATATACATTCATATGTACACAGAGGCAGTATATTGTACAACAGAACTCCAAATTTAGGAACCATGCTGTATTTTTCTTCGAAACTCAGCCCACGCGATAGTTACAGGGCAGGACTGAACCTGATTAAAGTCTAAAGACGTGGCGCTGAGCAAGTGCCATGTGAGCAATGCGAGCATGCATGCTGCCATATCTGAGAATGCTGTAATTACACACATCATTAGATCTACAACACCATCATTAGACCTCCAACACGCACTGCCTCCTGCACTTCTTGGAGGCATTTAACAGAAATTTCAGACTTGCAAATGAGAGCGAGAGCTGGAGGATGCACAGGGAGAAACCATGCGGTCGCCGGGGCAGTGTCAGCATTTAGCCGGCCACCCATAGGGCTCATTTAAGTGCAAACTGGTGGCAATGTCAACCCGCCTAAAGGGAGTGGAAGTATTATCATGTCCTCGCCTGCCGGTGCTGTGGGAAACTGCTGCTTTTTCATCCTCATACTTTCAAAAGCCTGCGAGCTGATTGAGGGACAATTGAATCTTTCACTGAGGTTGTTTTAAATTTATGATTCAAGACTAGAGTGAGTCATTCTGAAGTAAATTGCTATAAATTGTGTTAACTTGTTTTGACGTAGTAGAAAATAGCTGTGGCAGTAAATGCAACTTTGATGGTATTTACTATAAAGTAAACTAAATGATCCATAAAATATTTGTTTTCTCCAACTCATTGTTTTCCTGATTTTGAGCAGCAGTTTTAATGTGCAGCTTATTTGCGTTGGAAATTATTTACTCATCTGGGCTAAGATTGCAAAGCTGTGTCTGAACGAAGCACAAGTCCTCATCAAGAATGTTTGTTGGAAAGTACAACAGGCTCTGAAAAGCGCACTGGGAAATAGATTATTTAGGAGAAAGTTACGTTATTACCACTCTTGTTTGTTTTTAAGAAAGTTCAATTTAATTTAAAAGCTTCTCCCAGACCTGGACTTTCAAAGACAGTTATAAAGTCGGTCTTCTACCACCTGAAGAACATTTCTAGGATTAAAGGACTAATGTCTCACAGACTTCACAGGTCTGTCTAAAAAATCAGACAGTTTATAAATCACTAAACGGCCTAGCACCAAAATACATTAAAGATCTGCTGCTGTCATAGTAACCTTCCAGACCTCTCAGGTCTTCTGGTTTTGGTCTGGCCAGAAAAATGGAGAAGCAGCATTCAGCTTCTATGCACCACAAATCTGTAACAAACTTGCAGAGAACTGCAAAACTGCCAAAACACTGAGTTCCTTTAAATCAAGCCTTAAAACCCACCTCTTTAGAGCTGCTTTTGACCCATAATAAATGAAACACTGACCAACATATTTGATGTGTATTGATGATTTCGATGATGGCATTTCACAAAATGTAATATTTATTGCTTGTTTCATTATTGGTGACTGTGTGATGTTTTTAGGATGTAAAGTATTTACAACTGCTGTGTTGCTGAAATGTGCTATAAAATTAAACTTGACATGACTTGTTTTTCTATTACTTAGGTCCATGCTGGCATACAGAGAATTGTAGTTATAGCCACTGAATTATGATACCAACTAATTCTGCATGTTAAACATCAATACTTGCTGTTTTTCACCTAAAATTATTTGTATTAATTTACTTTTAAATTTGCACAGGATTTTTTTCTTTTCTTCACTGTGTTTGATCAAGTCAGCTCTTCTTCTGTAATACCAAACCACTTCCTCTGTCATAAAGGTCTTCACTTCGGTCTCGTCATCAAAATGACAAAACAGTAACTGTCACCTCTCACTAAAAACGGAAAAAAGAAACACTCAAATCAGAATTTCAAGTCAGAGATGGTAGAAGTCCCCTACATACTGAGAATGTCTCTTCTGTAGTGTATAGCTTCAGTGTCATATTTTGTCTTTCTACACCACACAGATTTGTGGTGGTGAAGCCGAAGATGACAATGGATCTATGAAAAGGACCAAGTTAATCCTATGAGTATATGAATATAAAAAATACAAGACTGCATCTCTGGTGGCAGCTTCCACATTTCATCAAAACATTAGTCCATGTCATGGTTCCTTGTGTTTTCATCCAGCATGTCATAGTTTGAAATCACCTACTACACTCTTTCTGGTCTATTTCCCCAACCTGATCAAGACATATTGATAAGTCAATGTTTTCCAACCCTGATCCTCAAGGCCCATTGACCTGCATGTTTTAGACTCCATTCTGATGTCAGCAAAAGCCTGTTAATCAGCCATCAATTCAAGTCATGTGTGCTGAAGAAGGGGAATGAACAAAACATGCAGGGCAGTGAGCTTTGAGGACCAGGGTAGAAAAACACTGTGATAAGTAACATTCTTGTTTCCAGTGACCGCAATCTTTGGTAGAGATGCAGCGATCCGATATTAATATCTGTATCGCTCCCGATATCGAAAACAACTCTAGATTGGGTATTGGTGACAACGCACCCAATCCATAAGTGCAGATCTACTCAGTCTAATTCTGTGCTTTGTGGCCTGAGTGACATCATGCTTTATTATTAATTTTCATTATATTTAGAATTTCTAATTGTACTTTCTGAACCATTTTTAAGATTTGTTCCAGGTTATTCTTACATGTTAAGAATAGTTTTAGTGTCTTTGTTTATTATTTTATATTGGCTGCTATACTCCTAACTAACTGAACAAATTAAAGCTCATGTTTGACCAAGCTTGTGAAGCTGTTAGTGTATTTAAGTGTGCTGTACTGGTGCAGAGTTATTAAATAAACAGAAGTTTTTAGTGAATTCTGTACTGTTTTTCTGTATTATATCAGTATTGGCTGATTCTAAACCTCAGATATCAGTAACATATTGGAAGTGAAAAAAATGGATCGGTGCATCCCTAATCTTTGGCCATGTATTTAATCAGCAAACTCATTCCAAGAAGAGGTTACTTCCTGAAGGTGCTGAGGTAGAAAAATTATCATTCAGAAATCGGGTTTAGTTGCCTGGAAAGGGGCTTGAATACTTTTATTAGTGCTAGTTTGAGAGAACAGAAACATGCAAAAAACTAGCAGTGACTCACTGGTTTAATTAAATCCAACCAGTTGGGTCAGAGTGGACAGAACTTCAGTGGACAACTGGCCGACTGATTTGCCTCTCTCTGCACCAGCAGGCCGAGAGACTAGACGGCTCCCTCAAAGCATATTGTTCTGATTAGTGCCCAGGCAATTTAACTTGATAATGAATTGCGTCAGAGGAGTAAGAACAGCAACCAGGAAATGACGGTGGAACTAACACAGTTTTTATCTTGTTGACGTGTTTTTAAGGTATAAAACTAAGACATTACCTTTTCTGTCTTTGAACCTGAACTTTTTTGAGAATGAGTCACCTATGAAGATCTAATAAAAGTGTTGGATTTCCTTAATTAAAACGAAACTTAAAGGCCTGGTCTAGAACCTGGTCCTCAAAACAAAATGAATAATCTTCAGTTGATGTGGCACCCACTTGGTGGCGCCACTGCTTATGTAACTGCTTTTCCTTTTTATTATCTATTGTTTTTTTATTTTCTCTTCACCATTGTTATGGATAGTAGATTTAATTTTTTTTTTCCACTGTTATATCTTCGAGAGCAACCGTTCTATTTTTTATACTCAATAAAATGTCATTAAGTTGTAAAGAATAGAATAATTACCATGAATCTGTGAAGACTTCTTCAATGCATGTTGTAAATCTGGCACAGTAGACCACTGCATGTCTACAGCAGGACAGACTGAAACTAGTCGGCCCATCTGCCACCATTATAAAGTAACTTCTCAACTGGATGAAAAGAATAGCAATAGAAGCAGAAACCCCAGGTTCCCATTCAGTCCAGTCCTGTTCGCACATATTCTGCAACAGTCTCATTTGGCTAATTTAAACTGGAAGCCTCTTCAGCATCACCTGCTGTGTCATCCTATTGCAGCGTCATGTTCAGGCTGCCAGCCTATCAGCATCGGATCTGCCCCATCACAGCCAATCACCAATCAAGCTTCCGTTTATAAGGACCTTCACTCATGGCATCATCCGCTTTCCAGCCGTGCTCAGCCCACCTCCGCCCCATCTCCACCTCCAGGCTCCTGGCTTCTTCAGGCCTCCATCCTTTCTCTGACCTCCACCATCAGTATGGGCCCCGGTGGGAAGACATCTCAAATCAGCATAGCAAATGCTCATCCAAGCCTATTGCAATTCATAGCACAATGTCTTCTACCGGGGTCTGAGCATATTTGTTAAAAAGTATGAGACCGACAAAAATGAGCTGACTCTTTACACTGTCAATCAACCGCAGGTACACGCCTCTAAAGGAGCTAATAGCAGAGAAACAACTCGTCATCAGTGGTCATACTAATTAGCAATAGCATTCATGACAGCGCCTGTAGGGTAGGAAGCAAGGCGGAGGTTGTGAGCAGCATGTACAGGAGGATGATTGACAGCACTGGAATTCTCGTCCTGATTCTGATTGGTTGTTTCCTGTTAGCACAGGGAGAAGGCAGAGGAGATTGATATTATTCAGTTTATCTATCTCATATTCCACTGTCACGGCGTGACAAACTTTTGATAGTTTTTACAAACATGTAAACAACATATTTTTTATAAACGTTACATACTGCAGCTTTAAAGATTTAGCAACAAACTGAAAAACATTTCTATGAAAATGTGTCAGAGGGCAAAACTAATGACCACAGAGCCTAGTGAATGTTGGACCTGCAGTTGTTTCAGATGCTGGCGTCACGCTAATGTTCCTGACTGGATTCCCTCGTGTGAATTGTTGTCCAACCTGAGATCATGAGCAGAAACTGCAGCTCAGTGTGCCTCATGCTGCTGTGACAAACTTCATTAGTGGGATCTGGGCGAATGTTTGACATTTAACAGCTCTCCCAAACAAATCACTTCTGCCAAATATTATCTCAACACTTTTACAAGCCCTAATGCCAAGAAGAGAGCTGCTGCAATGCAGAAGTTTACTATTCCCACCTCTTCACAATAAAATGCTGCTTAAATACATAAAGTACCATGAACACACTGTAAAGTGAACCGCCGCATGGCAGAAGCTTTCTGGATGCTGGTCCAACTATTTGATAGTTGCAGATAAAGATTTATAGCTACAATGGCACTGCAACAAAACTGAGCTCTTCTCATAATACTGTTTATGATCATATTTATTTCCATGACCTTGTTTTTTTATTGAACATTAGATTTAACAGCTAAAACCAATGAAGAAATATATGAAATTCATGAAGAAGTATTTAATTTCTGAACCTAGTTCAAAGATAAACTATATATATATATATATATAAAACTTGCGAAGCAGAAAACAACCCTTAATTTACTTAGAACTGAATCCAGTGGTGCTCCCAGAAAATATTCACAGGCATAGCTAAACCAGACCAGTAAAAATTTTAAGGGGACCGCACAGCAAAAAACAAAAACAAAAAAAATCAATTATTTATGTATTTTTTTCATTTATTTATTTAGTATTTCTTTGTTTAATAGGTTTCCATGAAGAAGATGTCTCTGTATGCCTTTCTATGACTGACTAAATCTTGTTTTCTTTGCCAAGTCTAAGCTAAAATATGAACAAAATTTTTTTTTAATAATTAAGCAGTTGTAAACCATAGACATTAATACATATTAATGCTATAATGATGGATGGCATTGAGAAGCACTACAGTGACGGCATACTAAAGTGGGCATGTCGGAAAGAGTAAGAGGTTCTTAAAGAGACAGAGGCAAATTTGACGCAAAGTCAAATTTCTTTTAAATTATTTTTGATATATATAGCATTTCTTAACAACTGAAGATAACATAGTTAGTTGTCTGTCTTATACAATTGCACTATGTGACTGGAAAATATATAACTCCCTCCCCCCATAAAACAATGTAAAATAATCATAAAAAATCAAATTCTTTCCTGTCAACGTGTATTTTATACACTCCATTAGCATTATAACAGTCAAACTCTTCTTATTATTGCTGACCAGCACTTTGCATGTTTTCACCAGTGTTTCAGAGCTTTGTATTTGGTGATCAACTTTCAGTCTTTGAAAGTGTGTTTACCATCACCCTGATCTTCAGCTCAATACTCAGATTATCTACCAGATTCAGGTCAGGAATCAAGTGTCTCCTTAGTTTGAACAAACATGTTGATAACATCAAAAGATTTGTAATTTCGGGCTTAACTGTCATTGATACATGTGAAGATAAGCTTAGCTAAAACCCTTTTTTACGACTCCTGCCCACATCAACCTGGAAACTAAATGTCATATGCCAGAAAGCGCAACACGACGGCCTGTGATTTATGTTCTGCTGATTTGTAAACTCACTTAACATGATTCTTTTTACCAGACTCCCAAAACGCAGGGATGCCTTTAGTGGCTAAATCTGTGCAACTTTGATGACCTCTTTGGCGGTAATTACTATTCTTCATCATAGTTAGATGGTCTACAGATGGGAGTAGTCCATCAGAACCCCCCCGAGTATTTCCACATGGTGTGTGGAAGATAACGGTCCGGGTCGTTCAGCTTAAATGAGTCAGTCGTGTTCTGAGACGCCACATCAACGACATTTAAACAAGCTTATTTAGTTTGCTTTAATATGTTCAGAGTATGGAGTGCAGGCCTGACGACCGGACCGTCATCCACCCTGATCCTATAAATTATTGGCGAATCTGACTTTTTTTTTTCTTCTAAAATGTTGGATTTTGCAACAGAGACTTGGTTCTGGTTTTCCCTCCCCGAAACTTTAGTGTTTTCTGTTTCGGGTCCAGCTGGAAGAAGGTGGGAGTATCCTGGATCTACTGCAAATGGGTTGTCAAACCACAATGCAACCACTTGAAATATTCCCAAAGTATACAACTTTAGTCATGTGGCACTCGGTCCACAGCAGTTCCCTCCTCTCCCCCCACTAAAGCCTTTTAGCACAGTTTATGTGAAACAGATGAAAAGCTGGATGTGCGCTGACATCAAAAATATGGAAGGAAAAATTTATCACAGAACAGAATCTGTAAAAAGTGGACTGTTTGTGTGGAAAGTTGCCAGAACGCAATAGTAAGTATACAAAAACACATCGGTTTGCTAATGAACAGAACTAAAAGGATTTTTGTCACTATTATACAATGCTCTTTTATTATTACTTTTATGATTTTACTGTTAAATTCTACTATGGTGTTGATTTTTTTTTTTTATTTGACCAAAACTGAGTCATAATTAGTCAGCTTTATTTTTTAAGGAAAAATCTCCAGAAAGCTTAAATCAGTGCATCACAACTTTTGACACACTGGCCAAAATCTTCAAAAGTCCCCCAAAAATATGTGAAAAAAACAAACAAACATGAATACCACAAAAAAAAGAATTGTGATTTTTTTTTCTCTTTTTTATCAGCACGACAATAAAGTAAGCATGCAGTATTTCAATAAAAATATATAATTTTTTTTGTGAAGGGACGAGTCAATTACTGGAGAATCTAAGCTTAAAAAGGGTTTTGTTTTGCATTATTTGAAAGGCGGTATCCATTTTGAAAAAAGGTCAAACTTTAAAAACTTTTTTCAATTTCCAGTGATGCGAATATACTTTGGTTCACTCTTTTCTGTTATATTTGTTCCATTTAGCCAAGTAAAAAAAAAAAAAAGTAGAAGCACATAAAGCATGAAAGTCACTGGATAGACGCTGTCCTTCTTACTATGTAATTAAACTGCAAAAAGTTGCGCAATTAAATAAATATAGCAGAAAATCAACCAGTTGTGGACGTTGGGCTGCACTTTGGACGCCCCTGGTTCATGTAAAATAAAAGCTCCTGCAGAAATAATGTGGATTTTTAAATTTTTTTTTTTATCATATTCAACTTAAGTATTACAGCATGAGGAAGTTGAGTCACATTATTATGCATTACTGCGATAGCCCTGACATCCCTCACAGTAGAGAAAGAACTTCATCTGCAATTTCCCATATCTTATTTGTTTCACATGTGCCCTGCAGCCCTGAATGAATCCCTGTCATTATCCAGAGTGGAAATGCAAATGTTCACAACATTTACAGCATTTGCTTTGGGTTTAGTTGGGTTGAGTTGTAGCTAATGACAACAGGCTGCTGTTTGTTGTTAGAGATGAGCAGCAGAAGCAAAATGACTGTTCAGCTCAGAGGACTGAGTCCATATGGCCACCAGACACCTGGTCGGCCCTTCAGGATCCGTCCACACCGCCATCTGTCTCACTCTCTGCAGCGAACCTCCTGCTGGGTGAGAGAGTGCTGAGCAGCACTCCAGAGAAACCCAGTTTGCTTTTTGGAAAATCTCACATTTTTCAGTTTCCCCCCTAAAAAAAATAATAAATGTCATTGTTACTTAAGAAAGGGATCCAGCCCATTTGGATGCATTCAGCTCTAAATTTCCATGGTGTTGCATTATATCCCAACTGTCAACTGTTGTTTTGCAACAGTTGACAGTTGCCAAATCCTTATTGGTTCAGTGTGCAACAGATACACAAAGTTAGCTATTTCTGAAGGAAATGATAATATTTGAATCAGAATAACTATGCAATACAGAATATAATCAATGAAAACCAGCTGAGGAAGGCTAACACATTCTGTACCTGATGTCTTCCACAAACCAACATCTGTCTTAACCAAGAAGTGTGTTACTATCATAATCACAATAAGAAAAATATTGTTTAGATTTCCCTGCATTAAACATTGTTTAAGCTGTTAAAATTGTTTAAACTATAAACAATTTAAACAAAAATTATAATTTTTATTTTACGTCCGTACCTTTGTTCATAAAAGCTCTGGGTATCATGGCTATCTGATTTTATAGCTAGAGTCAGATATAAAAAAAGAAAAGAAAAGAAACCTATCAAACTTGTCCTTGAGGAGGACATTTCAACCAACACGGACCATGTATTTAAGCAACAATTTAATTCATATTACATTAAAACTTAAATATTCTATAATGCCCATAAGTATTGTATTTTTGTCTTATTCTTTTGCTGTCTGTGTTTTATTTTGTTCCTGTTTCTTGTTTGAAATAGAGGGAACTTGAGTGGAGGAAGCAGATCTGTTGCATGAACAGACTTCAAAATAAGAGCAGGAAAACATCTAACTTCTTGAATTATTCTGAAATTGATAACCAAAATTTCAACACAGATTTGAAAATGTATTCAACTGAAACCTTACAAAAGAGCCAAGTGATTTAGCATCAAATAATTTATACATAAAAATTTACTTAGGGGAAGTTGAGAGTGCTAAATGTTTTCAAACTTAGCAAAAGCTGTTTGTTATTATTTTGGTTTCATAATTTTTTATATGCGTTTCTTTAGTGGTTTTATGTCTAACTTCTGGTTTTAAGCTCTGTAAAGCTGGGCTGTTTGAACTATAAATACAGTTCAAATCCAGAGAAATTGAAATAATCAGAATAATGAATCAAAATTATTAATTCTTCTATTTTGATAAATAAAAGGTTTACTCCAGTGGTGTCCAAAGTGGGTCCTGGAGGGCCGGCATCCTGCATGTTTTTGTTCTCTCCCTGGTTTAACGCACCTGAATCAAATGATGGATCATTAGAGGATCCAAGAACAATAATATGCTGAGGAGGTTTTTACTACCAAAAGGGAGAGAACTAAAACATGCAGGATGCCGGCCCTCCAGGACCCACTTTGAGCACCACTAGTGCAGTTTAATAAGGTGAGGTGTGAAGCATTACTATGAAGAAGAGTTTTGTAAAAAAAAAAAAAAAAAAAAAAAAGTAAATAAATAAATAAAAAACACAGAACTTTTAGTTCTTGGTGGTTCTACCCTACAGACATTGAATTGGAGCAGCAACCGTGACCCGCCATTTGTCGTCCAACATCAGTGTCTGACCTCACAAATGCTCTCCTCAAGAATTGGTCAAGTATTCCTTGTAAACACACTCCTAAACTGTGTACAGAATCCATTGAGCCAGTTTTTATAGGAAAAGTGATATCATTAGACTTCATGTGTATGCAAAGAAAAGTGACTGAAAACTTTTGAAAAGTGAATTTACACTCCACTCTTCCAAAGTGAATAGTAGATCCACCTTGGAAAACAGCAATTCATGATTTCTCACAGTCAGCTTGTGTGTTTTAAAACATATTAGTCTCCAGCCTAATTTATGTTGTGGTGTATCTACAGTGCCTCCTGGTGGTCCATTATGAATTCTACATGATGAATTTCACACATTCAAATTAAATCTGTTCTTTAGGATTATTGATCTCTCTGTTTCTAAATTTCAATATTATTTTAATATCATGAAGAAGTTCAGTTTTTTCACTCATTTTTAAAAGAGAGATGCATAGATTCTCCTTACGAACATTTCAAACCTTTAGTTCTTTTAATTTTGATTATTATGTCTTACAAATCAGGGCCGTGCAGAGACCTTTGGAGGGGCAGGGGCTCAAAGTTAAAAGGGGCACATTGGACAAGATGTTAAAACACTGCACAACAACATAGCAACAAGCCATATTAATCAAGAATTTCAT
>CAEFZX010021695.1:0-12534 GCA_903066825.1 Alfaro cultratus
GAGCTGCTCCTCCAGTGAGCTGCTCCTCCAGTGAGCTGCTCCTCCAGTGAGCTGCTCCTCCAGTGAGCTGCTCCTCCAGTGAGCTGCTCCTCCGACACACTGCCTGTCTGATGAAGCCTGTCTTGATGGAGGAAAGCATGAAAACAGAACATGACCTGTGGCTAATAACATTTCTGTGCTCTTGCAGACTGAGATCATCCTATTTTCCACCTCTGAAGGGTTGCTGTCTCTTTAAAACAAGCTGAGCTGGAAGCCTGATAGACACAGCACAGGGGCCGTAGTTTGCAGGCTTATACGAATCTCAGCCTATTCTAGAGAATCTGTAACCAATGTGGAATAATCCAATTTAACCACCCGTAGGTATATTACGGATCAGATATACACCGGTTCTAAAGGAGCTCAGCTGGGCGGAGGCAGCTTACCTTTCCTCGCAGTCCTTATGCTTCACATGAACCTGTAAGACTTTGTTGAACAGTTCCTCCATGACGGTGTTGTTCAAACTAGAAAGTTACTGAAGAGGCCGAGTACAAAAGACTGCTTCAGCTGTCTTGTTGCCTAGAGCTTTGCCGCTTTCAGCCGCCAACTGCTTTAACTTCTTCTTCCCCAGTCCTTATGTTTTCTTGGGGGATGACAATGTTGACTTACCGTGCATACCGCCACCTACCGTACCGGAGTGTGTAGGACAGAGACTTGAAAAACTATTCTAAAATACGAGTCCGTTCTGACACGAAATGTCATTTCTTTCCCCACATTCCGTAGCCAGGACTTCATTTTCTAAATTACAAAATGTTCCCCTTTTTTTTCTAATCTAATATTTTGATTAATGTATAATAAGATGCCCAACATGCTCACAATCACAAAGTGATGTGGCAGGGTGGTTTTCTGGACTATCATAAACTTTATTTAACCTTATATGATTCAGTCTTAATCTGGATAGCACTAACTGCTCTCTTCTGCTCCTACCTCACTCCCACAAGCACAAATGGAAATATATTTATGTATATTGCAATTACAAATTTAGAAGTGATTTCACAAAAATTTTATCTAATACCCTTTTAAATATTTCTAGCACATCAAAGCAAATGTACCTCTTCTCTTCAGCCGAGTTTCTCCTGCTTCTAACAGTACTGTGTTATGTGGAATTATTTTATTGGCAAAAAAACAGACTCAATATATAGTTTACTTTGTGATTTGTTTAATTTCTCTAGATGAGTTTGGGATGATGGTGCCTGCCCAAAACATCTGTAATCAATTGTTGATTATATTAAGGTCTACATTTGCACCCCAGTTATATCATGCTGCAGTTTTCATTAAATTACTCATGTAATGTTTTACTCTGTTTAATGTTTTTCTTCATGTATTGTTCAAGATTTATGATGTCCATGGTAAATGTAATAAGCTGTTTGTCACAGACAGAAAGGAAAACTGAAAAAAATAAAAAAATAAAACAAGTCTAATTCAGCCCCAGTCTGAGGGAAACTGACACTCATCTTCGATTTATTCTATTTACTAATAGTTGCACCAACAGTTGCTGCTTCCTCATGAAGCTGCCTGCCTGTTGTCCTGTAACCAATCAACAATTAAAATGACAAAACTCCCCATTCTAAGAGCGGAAACTTGATATATGTTAAGTAGTGTATCATGCTTAAATATAATAATTAAAACAATATTGGGTCACTCACACTGCTAAAGACATTTTCTGGGATTTAATATGTGACCTTTTTAGAGATTGTTTGACATGTATTTTTTACATGCCCTCATGGAAAAAATAGTATATTTAAGTATATTTTAAATATACTGTATTTTTCTGAAGTACATTTTTAGTATGTTATCAAGTGGGTATACTTCTTAACACCTTGATAAAAACAGTAGAGCTATTGGTCGAATGTGATGGACCAATAAATTAATATGGAATGCAATTGGTAGACCTCTATGGAAACTGTAACCTGCTATCGCATAATGTAGAAATAGGCAACGGTTTAGTTTTTCTTTTGTTCTTTTTCGACTAAACGGCTTCTAAATCTGCCCCAGAGCTCCCCCATGCGGTGGCTGAATGTGTCACTGCATTGGAGCTGCTCTTTACAAACTCATAAATCCACTGAACAAAGAATTAAACACACACACACCCGCACGCACGCACGCACCCACCCACCCACCCACACACACACACACACACACACACAGTTCTTGGTATCAGTATAGTTTGTTTATTAATGGTATATTTTGCATAGGAAAACATACTCAGTTCCAGTAATGAATTCACTAAAATTTGCTGATAGGAGTGGTAAATATGGAAATATTAAAGACACATTATCAAATGTGTTGGTTTTCCCAAAAGCAGATGAATAACAATGAAAGATGCACATGCACAGAAAAGTTAACAAACCATAGACATTCAAAAATGAACAGAAACTTTAACATACTGTCCAAAAAACATTTTACTCAATGTTAAAAAGTTTGATATTTGTTTCAACATGCAAACACAATATTAATAACAATAAAGCTGTCAAAGGTGTTTTTAAAACTGCTCTGGTCTAAAGCAGTAGCCCTTTCCACAGTGATCGTCCAGTTCAAGGCTGACCAGTCCAGCTCTTCCTAATTCAAATATAAATGTGCAGTATTGTTTTGACTTTGTGTTACACACACTGCAATGGGACAGTTAATGACAGTAACCCTGGGTTACGTCAGGCTTGTTACATAACAAGATTCTAGTACAAAGCGTTTTTAGAAAACCAGGAGGAACGACAACCAGCTCTGAGACAAACCCACACATGAAAATAAAAACTTTGACACTTTTTTGTTTGTTTCTTCTTCCTTCATGTATGAAAAGCTGTTGTGAAAGGGCATGGCTGAATAATCATGCAATTCCATGTGAAGTCTTTGCATGCCTACACTCTGTAAAAAGGGAATTTTTTAAATATATTTATCGGGAGACAAGCAAAGCAGTCTGTTGTACATCAGAGCAATTCTGTTGGGAAAAATCCAAAATAGTGATCTTTCACAACAAAGTGTCTGATTCTTTACAAAGTGTCTACAGCAAGCAGAGTAAAGAGTAGAGCAGCTATGAGCCAGCAGACTGGCATTCTGATCCTAGGAAAACCTGCAGCCTTGGCAGCTCAACCTGGACATCTGCTGCAGATCAGGATCCAAGTAGGACACACATCAAATCAAAATAGAAACATGGGACTACAGGAATCTGTGGCTGCAGGGTTTCTTAAGCACAGAACAAGTTGGGCGTTCATGTAAGAGTCTGAACTAAAGCAGAGGTCCAGAAAGCAGCTGCGTTGGGATGCAGGTTGCTGGAGCAGAACAAGGATTCTCCCTACAGAAGTTTGACATTGTCGTCTGCAAACAGTAAATTCTCTACATGACCCCATCAAGGAAAGAGGTTTTGTCCATTTGCACATTTTCTCACATGAAGTGTAACACCTCACCTTTCCTGAAAGAGTGAAATATTTCAGTCAATATATAAAAATTTGACACACAGTGTAAATGCATATTAATTTAACACTTTTGGATGAAAGTCTAAACAAATCATCATTCTGTACCCTTGTTTCCTTCTTACGCAATGCTTTCGTCATCAGTGCTTCACCTAAAATGCTCTAAAGGATCTAAATAGTTTTTCGGTAAATAAAAAAAGTTTTTTCTCAGGATAGAGACAGAAGTGAGCCAGGTTTCCCTGCAGCAGCGATCAGAGCTCACTGCCACTTACAAACAGGAAGTGATCAGCTGTCTGAGTCGCAAAGAAGGCAGGACTCACAGCTGCAGCAACAGCTTTTAAATAAAGTGGTGATGATGTGACCCCCCACCACACACACACACACACACACGCACGCACACCCAAGCCTATACATACACACACACACACGGGTGTAGCTAACAGTCTTTGACTGCCATCAGGATGTCCAGACTCATTCTGACTGCTGTTTGTTGAGAAGTGTGTTTTCACCAGCTGTTTAGTGATGTGGGCCTCTGAGCACACTATGGTTGGTGACCTGCTCAGGCTCAACAGGAGCTGAAAACCCTGAAGGTTCCTGTAGCACTGACCTTAAGATAGAAGCATGTCCTCTTAATAAAATATTGAGTTCTTATTCTAAATATGACCCTTTTCATATTGTTCAGAAAAAGGCATTACATGGGTTGATAAAAAGAAATAGCCATGAATATTCATCACAAGAAGAAGCTGCCTTGATTTGTTACCTTTTTTCCTCCTATGAAGTTTTTCCATGGACATCATCCAGCTCAGTCTCTTTGGGTTGTTTTATGGCTTATCACCTTCAGACCTGCACTGGGTTGCATACTGTCATGAACTGAGGTGGAGGATAGAAATGACTGTATCCATGCTGTAATGAATCTCATAGGCACTGCATGTTGAGATTATTTTTGGTAATTTTTTGATTTGCCGTTGACTTGATGTGTTTGTATGAAAAGAATGACTTCTCTGTAGCATAGGACTTAAACATGGCTGAAGTTCTTCCACTGTCTGATTATTTTGTACCAATAATAATAAAAATAACATTTTGAGCTCTTCGGAAAATGATGTCTTATTTTTCAGTCTACTTATAGTCAATATTGTTATTTTACTAATAATTCTAGCCTGAGGTTTTGACCATGGATTAAATAGTCAAAAACCCAACAATTACAGTTTTCTATGACTGAAAAAGCTAAATTTTTCCTGACTCCCGTCCAAAGTCGGAGTGAATGACTGAGCATTTCATAAAGTCTATCATTTCTATCAGCACATGTTTAAAATGTTCATGTTTCATCAAGTCAGCAGACTGAACACTAGGTGGATTTACAGCCACAATGGCCACAATGGCTCTGACTTCACTCTCTTCATGCCTTAATCAGATTATGCAGAACATGCACTTTTGTTCTTTTTCCTTTAACCAGTGGAGGATCTCGTTGTCCCCACCTGTGACTTTTCTTTCCCTCCAACAGTCTCACTCATCCTGGACCTGAACTGCAGCACTTCATCTGTAGGATGACTCACAGAACTTGTTGGTGTGTTGAGTTCTAGCACTAACCTGTCATGAATCAGATTAAACTCCGTCAAGTTAAATCTCCTGGTAAAAAACTGTTTTTCATTTACAGTTTTAACATCAGCTTTTAGCTAAGGCTTGGGAGGAGCAACATTTAATCAAACCTTAACTAATTGTGTCATACGAATGACTGAGAATCTCTACTAATGTTGCTGCAGATTGTCAGAACCAAACTATGTCTCTAGACCACCTCTGCCTCCTCCTCATCTCTCATAAATTTATCTTTTACTTTTGTCACTTCCCACTGTGGGCTGAAACACACACCCACACGCACACATACCTCAGCATACATGAATACAAGATACTTAAACATTCTATGGAATTTTTTTTTACAACTTTTCACAATTCTGTAAATGTTTCATACATTCTGATGTGTTCACAGCCAAGAAGCCAAACAGAGAGGATAATAAAGTCATTTCAAAATAAACCTGAAACAAGAAGCTCAACATGCCTGTATATATTCTCAGTCATCTGGGTCATGTCTAGTACAACAGGCTGAAATTGAAGGGAGCCGAGCTTTCACTCAGTTTTCTCTGAAGACATTTCAACACCCATCCCTGTCCAGGAGTTCACACAGCAGGCCAATGCAACCCAAATACAATTTTTTGCCAAATGCGATCTATATCTGACTTTTTCACAGCAGTCTGAACAGCACAATTCCGATTTCTTTCACCCAAAAAAAAAAAATAATAAAAAATCTGATCTGTGCCACTTCCATATGTGGGACTAAATTGTATCCAATAGCTTTCAAAGTGAGCTCATGACATGACCGATAGCTCACTAATGACATGACCATTTCAAAGTGAATGGTCATGTCATTTTATCCAATTTTTACATCAACAAGAGATATGCATCATAATTCTGCACAAGAAGAAGCCAGACATGGTAAATCCAGATGTAAACAGTTGAAAATTATAATTATGAAATGCTGAAAGCAGTCTGAGTCAGTAAAGCATCACCTCTCAATCCTACCACTCCAGGTCCGACTCCACATCCAAACAAACTTCTCTCTAGAAGCTGCAGTCAGTGCTCCACTTCACACCGTAATTGTTAGCTGGGCTTTCTTTTCATCTTCTTCCTTCATCTGGTGACGATCTGGTGACCATGCTGCCGGCTCTCAGCAACTTTAAAATCCATCCAGAGACAGCAGCAGCTATTATTACTGACATAAACATTCTTCTTTTGCGCATGCGGGTTGCTTTGGGGCTTATAAACTCAGAAGTCTGACTGCGGTTGCATTTAATTAGTAATAGAAACATCCACACAGAAAAACATTGGACATCAAGACCTGCTGTCTGAATGTAGCCTTTGATAATTCTGGAGGCTTGCAGTTGAGCTTTATAGGGAAAAGTGAGTGAAAGTCTGGTTGTCTTTTGATTTCAGCCTGCTGTGGTAAGCATCTCAATATCTAATGCTGTTAAATCATTTTCAGACTACAGCTGGCATCACATGGTTTTGTAGAAAGCAAGATGAGAGACTCTTCATCAGTGCAGATTGAGTGTCTGAATAACTTAGCATACTTGTATCATATAAGGTTATTATCAGGTCTTTGCATAGTGTTTACATACATTTCAGCGGCACCTACATGTGGAATTTATTGCGTTCTAGATTGCAGTGCTCACTCTACGCTGCTTCTAGCCATTAACTAGTGGATCCAGTTTTAACTGGAAATCCTATAATCTACGCTACGGCATCAGATATACACAGAGGCCATGTTGGAAAGCCATTTCCTTCACACAGGGTAATTCATTCACTCCTGATACAAAAATGCACCAGTGTGATGGGGAATGAACCTGAACATTCTATGACTTGGTCACGGTTGGAAGTTCACTCCACTGATAGAGGTGCTCCCTGGTCTAACACAATATGACTCAGTTTTGACCAATCAGTGCTGAAGATTCAGAGAGCTGCTTATAAATCTGAAGGAGCCACAAAGTAGCAGACTATGTCAGGAGCAATCTTTCTTAGGGAAACATACAGAAACTTTGACATCAGATTATTTTTCATACAATTACTTCAATCACTAAATCATCCCAGCTCTGAGAATACAGACACAACCTAAATGTGGAAAATCGACAGTTGGTCAACCTAAAACATCTGCAACCCTGCAGAATGACAAGAAACTCATTCATGCACCTTTAAAAGTGCTGCCTGCTGCATATCAACTTCCTCAATGTTTTACTGCTTCCTAGGCAAGGCACACAATGTGTTTTATGAACTATCGTGCAAAAAAGCAATGGTGTATTAAAAACAGAAAGACACAGAGAGGCCCTCCATCAGCTGCTCCAGAGTACCGCAAGGTAAAGCAGGATAAAAGTTGGGATTTATTAGGCAAGGCCATGCATTCCTTTGGTCAGCACAGCAGTAGTGGCAGCACCATGCAGAACAGGCGAGACCCCCACCAAAGGGAAAGGAAGTGACACTTGTGTGGTTTCCTTTTGAGCTTGAAGTTGGTAGGAAGTCCAAACATGTGCGTGGAGGGAAGAATCATTGTGAGGCTAAATTTGATGAATTTTCTCTACATATAGCACCTAACAACGTCCATATGGAGGCTTTGACATGCAAGAGAAAATGGTGGACAAACACAAACAGGTAAGCATTCTGCATCTGCATCAGTGGCTTCCAAAACTTGATGGCTATATTTTGGTAAAAGCACAACTCAGCAGGAGTCTTGTTAAAGCTTGAGACAAGTCAATAGAAAAAAAAAAAAATTGCATCGCAATTGTTTGTACAATATAACAGCTGCAATTTTATAACAACTTCACCACGCATGATGAACCATCAAAATATATATATATATATATATATATATAAAAAACACCAAACAGATCTGGATCACGTTTTGTAATGTTCTCAACATGAATAAAGTACAAGCAATATTTAATAAGTAAATATAGAAGATTTAAAGTCAGATCAGGTCACTCCTTCGCTAAATCACATCCATATTTTAACCAGCTGTTATAATTTTCATCTCGACTTGCTCCCATTTTTTGCCTGTAAACCTTGCAATGTGTCTGGATTTCTCTTCGTAAGTCAGCATTTTGAAAATCCCCCCCACCCAAAAAAAAAGTTCACTGAAATAATATCAAATTGGATTTATCATCTACTGTATAATATTTTTGTATGGCCTGTTTGTTGATTGTGGTTCTGGGCCCCAACTGGGCCACACTTCTGAAATATGACTGAATCTGAACCCTGATCAAACCAGCCGGATATTACAGTGAGAGAGCCACATTTCCATGGTGACATGGACTAGAAGTGTCCTAACTTTTTGCCATGCAAGCCATCATCAAGTTTAAAGCACCCGAAGGCCCAAAAGTTAGATTAAATCTTTTTACATCTAAGTGGATGTAAAAAGATTAGTCCTTTTACTTCCACAACAATAGAATAAACACCGATTAATAAACACTTCTGCCACTTTTTACTTGTATATCTTTTATATATTTATATATTATATATATTTTAGTTGTATAACTCTTTAAGTTGTATATCTAGTTATTGTACACCTATTTAGTTAATTGCTTAGGATAATTTTAGTTAGACTGTGCCTCTTATTGTTACTCAAAGTTAGTTACGCCCTGTCTTGTATCACTGTGGGATGGAGAGAAACGTCATTTTGATTCCCTTGTATGTCTGGACATGTAAGAGGAATTGACAATAAAGTTGAAAGTTGAAGTTGAATATTTCAATAAAATGAAAAAACTAGCCATACTTATCTAGAAGATCTGTAAATCATTGACTATGCCAAACCTAACAGGGGTTTGTATGTTTTCCTTATCGAAACAGAAATAATACATTCTAGATTTTCTGGGCAAAATCTTTTCTTGAACAAAATTTAATTCTGAATCTCATAACTGAATATGGGTCACTCTTTCTTTGACAAACCTTGCTTATTTAAGATTAACGGCTGCACCACACTCTGCCTTTGACAAAAAGCTACTGGATGTTTGTGGTTTTATTTCCTTTGATATTTAAATTGAAGCACAAAAACATAGTTTATAGAGGATGAATGCTTTGTATTTTTCCATTTAAAGACTTTAACTAGACTGCATGTGCTCTGAAAGGCCTTGGTTGTCTGTTCTGTATTAAATATGCACCATATGATTGGTACCATCCTTCAGTGGAGGTTGCAAATTCATTCTGATGGCTGCAAATGGCTGACAGGACACACTATGGACACAGACTAGGAGTGTATTATAGAACGAAGGTGTCCAGCTCTTTTCTAAGAGAAGTGTTGTGTTAGATGTGAGCCTGCTGTAACACAGCTGAATGCATGGCTGAATCTCTACCTCAGTATGTGATCCAGCTCTGCAGAGGCCCCCCAGTCTTCCCTCGTGATCATTAAACATCCAGAACACAAACCACTTGTGGAGTGGAGTTTGACAATACTGATAAAGAAGATTATTTGAAATTATGGGCTGTCAAAGCAATTACAAAATAACTTTTATCATTAAAACATGCAAGGTTTGGACAAAAAGCACTACTAAGCAGCTCGTACTTAAAGTGATGGGATGAAATGAGCTCATAAACAACAGCTCCAATCAGATAAAGTGCACTGTTATAACATAAAATTTAGTTTATTTGTAGATGTTAAAGGTGGGAAATAAAACTGCTGCATCATGGAGTATATGACTGAGGGTCACAGTCTCTGTGCTTTGCCAGGTGTTCAGACCCTTTATGATCCAGTGTTGCTATGGGACCAGTCTTGTGTATTACTGGTTTCCACCAGATGTCTGACTTCTGCCCAGGATAAGACAGATTACACCATGTTTAGACTTCAGACCACAAACTGCAGGACATTCTATGTCACACAAATGATGAGCAAAACATTGAGTACCAAGCCTTAAAGTCTCAGGAGGCTTTTACGAACAGAAACGTTTACTGGGCTTTTAGNTAGAACCCACCACCATCCGATGGACACATTTTGGTAAACTCTTAATTTTACAAGTCTTTGTTTGCTCAAATGTGTAATCGTATTAAATAACTTATAATATGTGTTCCGATGAGGCTCATTTGTCAGATCAGAAGTAACTTTTGAAAATAACCTTTAAGCATTAAACTTAAAGTATTAAACATACTTTTACCTATAGAGCAACATTTCTGTATTAAAATATTTATTTATTTTAATTATTATTAATTATTTTTCATTAAATGTAAGTGGATAATTATCATTATTAATGGAAATAAGGGCTTTCAAACATCTGTCTGTGTGTTATTAATCTATACAATCTGTTTCACTTACAGATAAAGTTTGTGAAATAAATGGACTTTTCGATAATATTCTAATTTATTGAATGGGTCTGTACTATCTGTCCTGGACAAGTATTTCTTTCTTAACTTATGTTTAGTGTTTTGATCTTCATTGCAACAAATGAAAGAGTGATGAGGAGTTATGTACTAAAGGAGTGTAGGACAAGAGATAATGAGAACACTGTTGTGATTCGGTTTCATTATAAGAATGTGGATTTGAGTCTCCTTTACATAAAGAGAGCAGGGGATTACTGTGATGAAATTCAACACTGATCATGTGTTGAATCAGTGTTGATTCAACACTGATATGCAGCACGATTTAGAAATAATAATAATAATAATAATAATAATAATAATAATAATAATAATAATAATAATAATAATAATAATAAACTAAAGCAGTATTTTACAGCTTTCCCCAAACTTCTAGCATCATAAAAAACAACATCTGCCTTTAACCCTCTCCAGGCAGATGTTGCAGATTTGCAACAGCTAAATATCAGATTTGTTCCTGCAACTAGAACTTAATTTGAGCCTGAGAGGGTTAAATCCTGGTCCTGGCTTGCCTCCTTACACCATTGCTGATGTCAGCTCTGGTCTGAAACTCAACCTGAGGTCCCATACAGTGTACATATAGTGCACATAGGGCTGAGGTTGGCCATTACAGAACCTAACAGAGCCCAATACTCTTTCTAGAAGTCAAAGAGACACTGTCCTCCTCTCTTCAGCTCAGTATGTAGCGCTCCTGCACACCACAAACACTTTAAAGCACAGTCAGGCTTAGCAACACTCCACAATACCAAGCCTTTCTCAAAAAAAAGGGAGGTCAATATGACCATAGTGCACTGTTGGCTTTCTGCTCCAAACCAGACACATGCTCATGTTATGTTCATGTGTCTCCTCAGAACAGAGCAGGAAAGAGAATGCACAAACACAAACAGGTAAGCATCTGCAGGTTGCTGCATTGTTTCTACACTGATCACCTTCATTACCCAGAATCATGGCTGCATGTCAACAGGTCCTGACTCACAGGCAGAAACCCATGTCTCCATAGGAACAGACATCTCCAGCATGTTATCCCAAACATCCACAGAAGTTTACTAGCTTTTTCTCTCAATCTCTAAAAGTGCTTGTGTTGAACAAGGCAAGAAAAGAAATCTTATTTCACTCCTTGTTTTCATCTTAAAAGCATATTAAACATTTTGCAATGCAACCTAAAAGCTTCAGCTTGATGATTGTCAAAAAAAAGAAAGCTTCTGTCTCAAGATGGATGGGAATGAAAAAGAAACTCAGCTCATCTCAATAACGACTAAAAAGTGCAAACACACATACATAGAAACATTCTAGTCAGTCTGGAAATGAATGGAGGCTTGTTTGCATATATTAAAAGCAGCACCTGCATTGATGAAGGCAGGGGTTCCGGTGATTGGAGCTGGGATGTATACAGGCCTCCAGCAGGACTTAAAGCGGACAGCCTGGAATAAAGGCTGACATGTATCCTGGGACAACAGGGTCCATCCTTGGGATGCAGTGGGCTTACAAGCTTCCCAGAACCTGGAGAGTTGATGCGTAGTTCTTTAGAAACCAATCTGATGGCTTTACCAACCCACAGTCTTCATGTGAAAATCCCAGAAGCTGTCAGTTATGACAGTTATGTAGTATTATACAGCAGAGTTCAATCAGGCACCGCCACATGGCTGAGCAGCATCCATCTTCTATCTAGGAGGTCCTCTCCTGTGAAAAGCATACATAAATACATGGCCATATATATTTATGTATGCATGAGACCAGGGTGTGACACTTCTAGAAAACTGGACATATTTTCTGCTCTGATAGTGTCTTGATGGGATTATTTCCTCCAGGTGCGTGCTTTCAGCTTCATCAGCTTTCTGCCAAAGTTCGCTTAGTTGCCCAGATACCAAGACTGGAAGAGAAACAAAGAAGAGTCAGGATGTAAACAAGAAGGAGTCGGATCAGACCTGAGCCGGGATTTCCTTCAGAAGCAGAACATTCCACTTAGATGAAGACTGGAGTAAATATGGTTTACTCTTACTTCTCTGCCTTTACTCAGCTGACTAATGAATGTGAATACAGCTCAAAAAATCATTGGCTGCCCTCTCCCCACACTGGAAGACCTGCACAGTGACCGCTGTCTAAAACAAGCACAACACATCAGGAAGGACACTTCCCACCCCGGACATTCTCTGTTTACACTGTTGCCTTCAGGCATACGATACAGAGC
>CAEFZX010021696.1:0-24407 GCA_903066825.1 Alfaro cultratus
CACAAAACACATGTAGACCGGTTGGGCGAACTCCCAGAACCCTCCAGGACCCTGCTGAGGGTGTAGAGCTGGTCCAGGGTTCCAGAACCTGAACCACACTGCTCTTCCTGAATCCGAGGTTCGACTATCCGACGGACCCTCCTCTCCAGGACCCCTGAATAGACCTTGCCAGGGAGGCTTAAGAGTGTGACCCCTCTATAGTTGGAGCTTGATTGATACATCTTAATAAAAACTTGGCCGACTGTTTGAAACATTGTAGGTTTCGGCGTCTCTTCCGGAGTTTCTTCTGGGGACTTTTTTGCGCTTTCCTCTGGGGTCTCTTCAATTTGTGGGACATCCTTAGATTTCTCTGCCACCCTGGATTTCATCCTGTCCATCTTGACTTTCAAAGTAACAATTTCTTTGTTAAGCTCATCATTCTCCATTTCAAGCCAGTCCAGTTTTTTGGATTTTTCTTTCAGTGAATCCTGTGCATTTTTACTCATTGTGACCAGTGTCCTTTCCAGCATCGCAATCACACTTGAGATTTCATCTTCCAGCTCACATTTCAGTTGCTTAATTGTCGATCTGGCTTCCTCCAATTCAAAATTCATAGTCCTAATCTGTCTCTTGTAAAACTTGTTTGCATTTACCAGCATTTCAGTCTCTGCTTGCCTCGCATTGTTATTTTTGCTGCCGGTGAGACGCTCGATTTTTATCCTGAGGTTTTCTACTGTTTTCTGAAGCTGCTCGTTTTCTTCCTGCAGCTTCACGTAGCTCTTCTGCAAAATATCTGTATTCTCCATCAAGAAATCCTGCTATAGTTTTTGGTTTGTAAACATCACGGTGTAAGTTTTAGACACGAAGCACCGACAGACTATTAGTTATTTATCCATGCTACTGTAGGAAACGACAAGGTAGCACAGATAGTCAGAACAACGGCTCATGTTAGATCCTTTCACCTGTACACGGTGTGATCGATGATCAATTCTTGTTGAACTTTTGTCTTTTATTTTCTTCTGCAAAGCTGCTGGACGACTTGTTTGGCAAAACTAATGCATAAATGCCAGTAATGCATTTACTGGCTACCGTCACAGAGCAGCAGCTGAGAGATGCAGCACAGCTTTTACACTGATTTTTTTTTCTTTTTGTTGCGTTACGAACACAAACTTCAGGGTAGTTTGTGCCTCTGACCTCTTTGGCAGGTCTCCCTTGTAAAAGAGACTTTGGTCTTAATGGGTTTTCTTATCTGGTTAAATAAAGGTTAATAATAATAATAATAAATCTATTTATGCTTGGAAATATAGTCTTCCGGGTGCAAATTCAGCTGTCAGCACTTTCAATTACCACAACAATAAAACTACAAGGTGTTTAATATGTCAAGAAAGTGAATAGAAATGAACATTAAGCATAATTAATTGTAATGTTGTTATATAACGATGATGGGTTGTAAAACAGGTAGAAGCAACACAAACAAAGGAGCCTAGTTTTCATCTGCATAGAGCAGGGATGTCAAACTCACTTTGGTTTCGGGGTATTAACTGACTTAAGCATACAGCTTAGCCTGATCTCAAGGGGGCCACACAAGTAAACTCATTGCAAGATTAAGTAGAACTAAAATAAAAGTGGACTTGTTGATAAAAATGTTTCTGTTTGTTTGGAGAAAAGGAAAGTCCAAAAATCTAGAGCATGATTTCCTCATTTTTCTGTCTTCCAAGCTATATTTTCTGGTCCTCCCCTGCCGTTCCCTCACAACTGAATCCGACTGCGAGTCATAGATCACTCGAGACGCCCCAATCATTTATATGCAAATTGGATGCCATCTATTAGCCTTTTACAGAATCAGTTTAGATTATGGGAGAAAACAGAGAAATGTCTGTATCTGATTCCTCTTTCCTGGCCACAAAACCCCATTTTTCCCCCCACATGCATTAAACTGTCATTTAAAAACACGACAACGCTTTCACCACACTCTACTTTCTCTCTTTATTAGTGGACTCATTATTGAGAAATATACTTTCCTGTTATGATGATTAATGGCTGAAGTAGAAAAGAAAAGAAAACAAAAAGAAAAGAAAAGAAAAGAAAATGCATAATCTGTATTGAATATTTTTTATTTGTTACAGAGAATGAATAGCTATTCAGACACGATGTGTTTTGTGTGTGTGTGTGTGTGTGTGTGTTAACCTGGTAGCTAATACTTCACCGGTTAGCTAGCTTGCTGCTAATGCTTGTTGGTCAACATTTCAATCTTTAAATACAGAATTTTTAAACTTACAAGGGGGATTAAATTTGAATCCATGATTTAGACTTTTACTTGTGTTCTGTTTTATAATTGGCTAGCTTTAGCATATTGCCATCTTTCTTAAAAGTTTAAATTAATGATTATGTTTTAGATATCTTAACTTGCTCTTTAGATCTATTGTGCTTTTTTTGTCTATCCCTATGCAGGGGATGATTTATATGGAAATGTTCTGTTAGCTTTACTATTTTATGTTTCTTAATAAACCAGAAAAACACTTCCATAGATGACAACGCCAGCTGACTGGCAACAGATATTTATAATTAAAAATAAAATCACATTATTTTGTGCTAGATGATTGAAACTATTTTGTGTAGAAGAACATACGTTAGCGAAAAACTTTAGCAAACAAACATAATCCATCCTGGTGTATAAATAGCTTCCATCTTTGTATTTGAATGACACAGTGTATGGTAATTGTTTTTTGCAAAACAACATCTTTGCCTCTTTTTTTGTTTTGTTTTACCAGTAATGGCTACTTTGGATGTTGGCATTGTAGAGAGAGAGTAATGGGTTGGGGGGTGGAAGCTGTATCTCTGCTAATTAAATGACAGCGAGCAGGCAGATGAGAGAACCGGCTTAATTTTTCAAAGGTGACATGCAACCAGGAACATTATGTGCCAGCTATCAATATGAATAACAGGTAGAGAGGCATCAGCTGGCAGGCTTTCTAATGAAGGACTGCAGCACTGTAATGTTGTCTCCATCTGTTGTCAGATGTCACTGCATTCACCCTGTGGCTCTTTTTCCTTATCCTGATGTTTGCCTTCGTCTGTGTCAGAACTCGGCTGTATAGGCTGTCAAATTACAGATTCAGGTACCAAGAAAACACGTTAAGTTCCCTCTCATAATTAGGACAGAGTATTGGGGCCATGCTAAGAAAATAAAATAAATATGATTATGGGAATAAAGTGGTAGTATTACAACAACAAAGTCATATTACTACTTTATTCTCGTGATATTAAGACTTTATTCTTGAAATATTTTGACTTTATGCTCATATTATGACTTTAATCTTATGTAATTTTGTCTTTATTCTCATACAACTTCTTTCTTATAATGCTATGACTTTATTCTCAAAATATTATTACTTTATTCTGATATTACGACCATCTTCTTGTTTTATTTCAAATTTTCATAATTTTTTGACCTTCTCATATTATTTTGTCTTGATTCTTGTATTATTTCGAGTTTAGTCTCAAAATATTATGACTTTATTCTCATATTATTTCAACTTTATACTTGTACAACTTTATTTTCGAAATATGACTTTTTTCTTGTGATGCTGTCTCTATTTTCATAATATTATGATTTTATTTTATACTAGTTTATTCTCGTAGTTTTATTTTTTTTATTTATTTTTCTGTTTTTATGGCATAAACTTTTGAAAGTAAAATTATGTAACATATTAACCAACTTAAAACAAAGATAGTTGATTCTTTTTTGCTATGTTTGATTTGAAGTAAATCACAAGTTTTCAAGCAGAGGTTTGAAAAACTGACCAAAGACGATAAGATGCTCCTAAAGTTTTCATGATTTTATGTTAAAAGGGCTTGCCATACCCATGCAGAATATGGAGCTGTGGGTCTGCATCCTTCGAAGGACGGATTTGTAGGCCGATTACGTCATAGCGTGGCAACAAGGCCTGTCCGAATTCGAAGACTCCTTCACCTTCGGCCTCCTTTCACCCAGATTTGAAGGATGGGTCAAATCTGCCAACCATATCCCATAATTCATTGCGGGTCCCTATAAAGGAGCACAATTATTGTATTAATTAACTATTATTGAATTATTTGCACAGTAAATGTGTTGAAATGTGTAGTCATTATATAGACACCTCATTGTGTTGGGTTTTGACTCAATTTATGCTGATATTAGCACATCTGTTTTAAGAGTCCCTTAATTACTGAATTAAATGTCTCATTTATTCTGATTACAAAGCGTTTGTCTGTCATACCAGTTTAATATAGATGCACTGGAACAGCTGAGATTATCATTTGAAGTTTGAGTTCAACAACAACACAAAAGCAGTAGTGTGTTCCGAAAAATAATTGGCTTTAACGCAAAAAACCAACCAAACATGTAAACACATAAAAAAAGAATTAACCTCAAAAGCATCCAAGCATAAAATAATATAATCCCAGCTGGTGTTGTTTTATTTCAGATTAAAGCTTGTGTATCTGCTTTGTATATCAAGTAAGAGGACATTGCAGAGCTGCATTAAAGATGCAAGTCAGAGAAGTAATAAGGAAGATAAAGTCAGTGCTCCAAATCCATGTAAAATATATGCAATTAAACCACTTCATTTACATTACTTTGCATACATGTCTCATTACAGCATCCGTTGTCGAATCTGTGCTTTATAGATTGTTTTGTGTGTCTAATCAGACTTGGAGAGGACTGACTATTAAGCATCTGAAGAGATTCCAGTCATCAGGGTAAATACAGTCCCATGATAAATTTTTGATTTAAACTTATTAAAAATGCGTAGACGCTTGATAAGTATATCACTGCACTGTCCTAATGAAACAATACAGAGTGAAGATGGCTAACATCAATCTTTGGAGAAGAAATCTCCTTCTTTACAGCAACACTTTAAGTATTTCAGCTCAGATAGAGTAAAATTGTCCCGGATGATAAATGGAGAGTCAAGGCCAATTGAAACAAAATGTTTTGTTGAGTTTCATGCAAAAATCTGCCTAACAGAAATAAAAACAGTAAAGTTTGTACCAAAGATATTTGCACTGGAAACTGGACAAAAATATTTGATATGATTTTGTGTTTTTCCCGTGTGGATGCAAGCTGGCCGGAGACCGCTCCAAAACCAGGAAGTGGACTACAATACAGGGCATTCTGGGAAAGTGCGACCAAAACAAATGCTAGCAGCAGAAATGTCTCCTGGTCTGTTTCCACAAACAAAAGAGAAATCTTCTAACTGCTAAAATATGATGCTAATCAGTATTTCTGAAAAAGGAAGTTGCGCTCAATGTCTTCTTCAGAGGTTTTTGTCATTTCCTTTGGTAGCTCTTGGTGCAGCGCCCCCACAGGCGAGGAGGGGAACTGCTTCTCCATTGGGTTTGGGCCATTTGACACAGTGCAGTGTGAAAGAGAATCAAAGCAGTTCAAAATGTAACAAATGTTGCAATTTTGGTTCCAAATTGAATGGCGTCTACCAGACTATGAGGTGGCGAAAACCCTTTGGCTGCATTCTTAGTCCACTTTAATAAAACTCAGGTTTGCTTGCTTAGAAAGTCCAGTTTGTTTGGGTATTTGAACTCTGATCCGAACCTAAAACACTAACTCTGGTCTTGGTTCGGTTGAAGTGAACTCTGGTGCGCAAATGTCCAACGGAGACTGTTCCAAAAGCACGGAGTAGACTACAGCGCAGGGCATTCTGGGTAAACACAACCAAAACAAATGCGAGAATCTGGCGCTAGCAGGAGAAATGACTCATGAATTTTTATCAGACAAGAGAGAAATCCTACAACCACTAAAATCTGGCGCTGCTCCATTTTGGTTTACATTTTGCTCAGCGTCTTCTTCAGTGCTTTGTCGCTTTTTTCAGTGGTTCTTAGTGCAGCGCCCCCACAGGCTAGGAGGGGAACAGGTTTCATAATTAATTTGTGCGTTGTGAAAGAAACCGCAGCAGCTGAAAATGTAACAAATGCTGCAACTTCAGTCCCAAATCAAATAGAGACCACAGGACTACCAGGCGTAAAAACACCCTAAGAGTCACGTTTTTCACCGTGGGAGGAAGCTGGAGTACCCAGAGAGAACTCACTCATTAAAGGGAATAACATGCAGATAAATATCAGATCTTAAATGGAAATTCATATCAGTATCTCATCTCCTGAAAAGCGTAGGATGGCCTTTTCTCTCTTGTTCCAGTATATAAATAGAGTATTCTTCTGTTTTCTGATTGTTTTATTGGTTTGTTGTACAGGTACATTATTGTGTTATGTTAATGTATCCCCCTTAGCAGAAGTGCAATCTCATTGCACCTCTAAAAAGCAATACTAAACCTGCATATGATGCCTTTTATTTTTAGCCTGGATGTTTTTTGTTGAGTTTTTTCCCACCCTTTAACAGTAATCATTGTAGTAATAGACGTGAAGCTTAAATGTTTTTCTGCAGCAGTTTATTTATCCTGGTCGGCCAGAAGCGATAGGGTGGTTGTTTTCCCAACATGAATTATCTGTGCTACCGATGCGTGGTGCAGTTACAATGACTCATTCTAAAAATTCAATACTGCTGCTTAAACACTGCCTGAGTATAATGGGGACAGGAATATTAAACACTGGCAAATTAAAACTATCCATAACGCTGATTAAAAGCAGCACTCTGAGACACAGCCACACGCAGGTGGAGGGAGATATATGAGCAGCCAAAGAACAGCAGAGTTTCCTGTTATGTGCTGCTGACATTCTTGTTCTAAGCTAGCTGAATACACAAAGTACAAGGCATTAGAAGGACGAGTGTCAGGGGACCTACTTAGCTTCACATTCAAGGCCTAGTGTGCGTTCTTAATGGCCAGTTATTCACAAAACTAAAGTTGTTTATTGTGTCAATGCCTCTTTTCATTGCCTTTTGCCTGACATGAGTGTTTCTATTCTGTCTGCTGTGCATGCTGTGATTTACAGTTAAGAAGTGTTTTTCTGTCACACTGAAGCGCCTTAACTGCAAATCAAACGCTATTGGTTTATGGTTTTCTTTTGGTTTGCCCGGCTACGTCGGCGACTGTTTGTTTAAATATGCAGAAGCTGTTAAAAAAAAATAAAAAATTTCAAGTAGTTGCTTGAAAAATGAGCAAGTAAATCCCTTGGTGTGTGTATGGCTCATTGAACCACACACACACCATCCTTGACAGTTTTAGAAACGGTTTGTGTCCTTTTTGATTCATTTCTGCAACATAAAGCAGCTCAGACAGACTTGTTATTGCTGTATTAAACTTCGGCATGTTTAAGGATGATCAAACGTGGAAACAATAACTTGCTCTAAATTTTGTTAGTGGTAAAGTTATCAGTCCGGCTCGCTTGTTCATGTACTTTTAAATCACAGCAGATGGAAATAAAACATACTTAATGGTTTTAAAGCATAAATGAAGCTTGACATCATTGTATTGTATTTTATTTTTATTTTATGTGACAGACCAACACAGATTACAGCATAGAAATCTGAAAAGTGTGGCATGCATTCATTTTCTCTGATACTACCAGATAAAATCCAGTGTAAACATGTGGCTGTGTTCACAATGCAGGTAATCCGTTCAAAATCCAATTTTTTGTTGTCATGCGACCCAGATGCAACTTTTTCATGATAGTTTGAACGACCCAAATCTGAGCTGTTCACTCTAAAATAGTTGATTTGTGCCTCTACCAATTATTATATGTAACTAAATCAGTTATGTATCCTTTTTTTTTTTTTTCAGAATCTACATTCTGAACTGTCCCACTTTTTATCCAACTTTTACGACATTAATGTGAGACATGCGTTATAATTTTGCACCAGAAGAAGAAAGATGTGGTAAACCTAAGCAATGGCTGAAACGATGAATGCTAACATGCTAACCGTTAGCTTCCTTAATCTTGTTAGGATGTTGCAAATAAAACTGTCAGCTCCCTGTGACGTTGCATAATGTAGTAAAATCTCACCTCGAAATGTGATAAAACATAATCAAAATAGTATTGTGTAACATTTTATTTTGTACTAATTATTACAAAATGCTCTTTTTTGTAATAACGTTGTGGATTATGTGATAAACAATCCCAAACTGTTTGTGTTCATCCAAATCATTAAACTTGTTGTAACTATCATGTTGTAGGTCCTATTAGCGCTGAAATCTTTGAAACTTTGGTCAATAAATGCCAAACTTTTGGTAATTTAGTTGCCTTTTCAACTAGACAGAGATAATGATGCTCCAATACACTGACTTCTCTTTCTTTCTTCCTAATTTATTGAAGAATGACCATTGTGTTCTCTATGACCATCGTAAAACTGAAATATACAAACCATTAGCTAACTAAGATCGCAAAATAGCTTGTTACAAGTTTAGCTTACTACAAGCTAAAATAAAAATATTATGTGCAAATTATTTTACCATTGTAACAATAAAAAAGACGTTCGGCCATCTTGGATTTGTCTTCCTTCTTTAACCAAAACAATATCTCAAAACAACCACCAGAGGGAGTTTTATAAAAACTGCTAATCCAGTATTAAAGGAATAATCCGTAAAAAATTAAAAGCAAGACAAACTGTAATAAATGTGGAGGAATAAAATGCTTTTCTTCCACTACATCAACTCCTCTATGAAATACAAAAGCTTAATTTGTCTCGGAAATGTCAATCATGATTCTTTATTTATATGTGGAACCCTGATCTCATTTCAGAAAGTATAATCCCATTCTCCTGCACACCCTGTAGCAGCAGAGATGACTGTATTCATCTGAGAATATGAATAAATAATGGCACCCTATAGCTATCAAAAGACCACCAGACTGGTTGTTTAGTGGCATTAATTTCATATGCAAATCAATAACTTCACATCGATGTCGTACTTGAAAAGGGCGTTTCAAAGTCAAACATTTTTAACATTCACTTCTAGTCTGTCTTTGTGGCCTTTTATCTGTTTAGATAGTAATTGTTTGTATAATTTCACCAAGCAGAACCCGTCCAAACACACAATCCGGTGTGTACTGTTGGGTTTTTACTCACAGAGAGGCTGCATGTCAGGAGCAGCTTATTTAACCTTTGGTCTGGTCCCACAGGAACCCTGCGGCTGCACCACAATAGGATCAGTGGCTTTTTCAACATGAATAAGTTATGTACTGTAGCCTGATTATTGAGGTCTTAATGTTACATGATGCCTCTGTGGACGTGGGAGCAAATACAGAGGATGGGGAAAGCGATATGAAATGGCTAATGCACTTTAAAAAAGGACTGGATCATGTCTCTCTGGTTGGAGTCAAAGACGAACAGAAAATCTGAAAAACCAGAACTAAAGCTGAAGGAACTAAATAAAGCTCCATCGTTTTGTTCACATTGGAGCTGAGGTTGTGAATCAGGTGGGAAGACTCAACTCTTACCTTTTGTTTGTTATGTAACATTTTCAGGAGATTTTGAGATTATATCACAACCAACAAGAGAAATCTGAAGTTCTGGATCCCAGCAAGGTTTTATTAATGGCTACATGTATAATTAATCAGCCGCTACAGGATGCTAAAATGGTTTTTTGTGATCGCTGAAAACTCAAATTACTGATTTTGCGTCACAGACAAAGTTCCTGGTTTTTTTTCCTAACATCGTCATACAAGAATTTTACAATTTCTGCACATAACTTTCCCAAAAATGTACAAAATTTTAACGTAAAGTAACATTTTTAGGTATCGTTTGAAATAACACCATTAATACAAGTAAAATTATAACCTGCGGAGTTGTTAAAGTGAAAAACAATAATTTTATCCTGGATTAATAATAATTAATAACTAAAAACAAAAGTTGCGTAATTTTACAGTAATTTTAAAAGTGCGAAAACTATGGAGTTTAAGGATTTTTTAGGAAAAACATATGAACAGACAATAGTTTTTGTTTTTTATCTTAATTAAAAAAGACATATATAGTGAAGGAAAAAATAAATAAATAAATGTTCTCATGCGCTTGAGAGTTATTATTTTTTTTATTTTTCCATCAAATGTCCCTTTATGGACTCAGTGTATTACAGTCATGCTAAGAAAAAGTTATGCGAATAAAGTGATAAAATTACAAGGATAAAGTTGTAATATTACCAGAATGAATGCAAACAAGAATAAAGTAATTTTTCCGAGGATAAATTTGTACCAGAACAAAGTTGAAATAATACAAAAGTCATAATATTCTCTTAGGACTTTATTCTTGCAATTTTATTTTTTTAATTTTCTTAGCACAGACCTAATACAGTTTGGCTTAATTACTGTTCTGAATATGTTGTGCTTTTTTAAAAAAAATTATGATTTATTTCAGATTTTTAACACAACAATGAACACCAAACAGTAATTTGCAGAATAAACACAAACCAAAAAATGACAAAACAAAAACTGAAAATAAAACAAAGCAGCAATTATTTCCATAAGTACGTGGATAAAAAGTTAATAACTAAAAACATAAACTAACAGAAATTATATAAAATAAAATACAAATATGTTGTAATTTAAGTAGAATGCCATTTTGAATTTGTACTTTCCAGTTCGCAATTAATCTATTAATGATTGAATAATCGCCTTTAATCTGAATAATCGTTTCCTCCCTCGTCTGTTCATGTTGCTGCTTCATGATTCTGCATTGTGATCAGACACAAAGGGGAAATCCACTACAGTGTTTTCCTTCCCACAGTCGTTGTGTGCTTGGGAGTCCACAATGCGAGTGGGAGAGATGAGAGCCGGGGTTTTGGGAGGTCACTTTTTTCTGCTGCCCACCTTGGCACCGCCGCCTGCTTGTCTTCAGATCAGAGCTTTGCCGTGAACCGGAGGTTGGCAACGAGTCCAAGTGGCCGGGGGAGATAAGGCAGCCGCTGGGACATTACAGATGCAGGCATTAGCTGAGAGGAGGCTTGATGGAGAGCAGGGCAAGCTGAAGCCTTTGATAGTGCTGCCGATGTTTACTGCCACCACTCAAGAACCGGGCATCCTGAAGCGCTTCGGAGACTTCAGGCTCATTCAGACTTGTACTGACACAGACGTTTCACAATCGCTCCACAAGCACAGTGATCAGATGTTTGGACGTTGCCAATTCTTTGCCATTTCATTCCTCCTGAGGGGATTCGGCAAGCCGAACAGATACATAAAATCAAATCACATCGTTTTTAAATATTTGTATGCAATAAATACCTCTATTCATACAAATTTCCCCCTAATCCTGCTGTTTTTTTATTTTTTCCCCCCACCTTATAGAAGATTCCCATTGGATTGCCCGGCATCCCATATTTTCTGTTCTCAGCTTATCTGACAGTAACAGTGCTGGTCCCCGTCCTGAATCTAACATTTACTGTACCATCCGTCTTTCTCCTAGCTGCCTTCAAGCAGCTCTGCCATTTACTATACGTGCCAAGAAGCCTGCAACCCAAAGAGACAACCGTGAACTGAAAGAGGGAGGGCGATGCTTGACAAAGTGGCTGTCACTCTCCAATGGTGTTTCTCGGGTGAATAATTCCACGGCTGGAATAATCGCCAACATAATGCGATAACCCACAGTGTTGTTTAATGTAGGACAAGTCCCCATTAATTAAAAGCCTCGTGGTCAACCGGCCAGGCCTAATTCACCAACCTTTTAATTATGCTAACAAATCCCATGTCAGACGCGCTAAAAACTCAAAAGACTCAACAGCTACTGAGCGAAATCACTAAATCTTACCAAGACGTTTTGGTGTAGTTTCTAGTGCAAACGTCATAATACAGTTGAAATAAGACAAAAGTAACTTTTCAATAAGATGTGAGCTCATTTTAGGCAAATAATTACTTAATATTGATTAATAAAAGAAGATTCATTAAATGCTTTAGCGTTCTACCTACATTCACGATGTGCCATACTTTGAAATCATTTTATTTAGACAAACAGATGAAAAACACTCTGATTTTTCATTTAAAGTTAAAAAAGTCATACATGAATTTCTTGTGTTCATTGCCAACGTTTATTTTTAAACTGATAAGGAATTGATTTGTCATTTAGGGGATTAACTTCAAAAACACTAAATCTTACCAAGTGTTTCTGGTCTAGTTTGTAGTGCTTAAAATCAGGCAAAACTATCTAATAAGCAACTTTTAGCAAGCGATAGGAGCTTTTCTTAAGTCAGTAATTCCTTAATGATGATGAAAAGTACTAATAGATGAAATAATGTCACATATTTTAATTTAAAATAAGAAAAACAAGTTCAGTTTTCCAGTTTCCATTGTGTTTCTTTTGTTTTCAGTTTTCCACATTTGGTCAATCTGCACCAGAAACCTTCTTAATCAAAGCAAAAGGTAGCAATTAATTACCATAGTAACTAAATCTGATCAAATCAGCTCCTTTACATAGTTTACTGATTGATAATGAAGAAAGTTTTACGCATACTGAGGACTTCAAGCTCTAATTCATTTTGTAGACAGGCCACTGGCCTCCTAAATTAAGTGCAGTGATGTCTCTTGGTCTCAACCTCAATGCTTCATGGTTCCAAGGTTTCATTTATTACGCTTCACCCACAAATTAACAGGACGTAATTTGAAATTTAATATGGAAAAAAGGGGCTGTGATTCAGGGTCATATTTGGTGTTTGATGAAATACCATATAATCCATCTTACAGACTCGTCCGTGTGGCCTAATCACGGACGGTCAAGTGGACTGTGAACTTAAATGTTAAATAGATGAGTACATCTACCAACCACAGAGGAAGAGGACGAAGTAAAACGAGCAGGAAAGATGGAGCGAATGTCTGGTACATTTTTATTTTGGCGCCTGGAATAAATGAAGAAAGAACAAACTATCCGTTCTTCAGACATTTTGTTATAGAGGCTATTTAAATGAAACTCACTAAAGACACAAAACTTTGAAAAAATATAGAACGTTTGTTTGGTTTAAGGAACAAACCTTCCATATATATTTCTAAATTAGCTGTACACTTGAAAAACACCAATTTTACCAAGTAATTTTTGCCTAATCGTATCTTAGTGCACTTGAAATGAGACAAAACTAAACCGCAAATAACTTTTCAGGAGCTGGTTTTAAGTCAGTAATTCCTTAATATTGATAAAATAGTTCTAGAAACTTAAACGTTACTTGAACTTTTCATCTTACTTCAGGTGTATTATGATATTTGCGCTGCAAACCAGACTGAAATACTTGGTAGTATTTGGTGTTTTTAATTATTTACTGAAATGTTTTGGTTTGGTCCAAATGCAGGTTAGTGAACATGTGGTCATTTTGGGAAATCTGGAATATTGTGGTTTCTTTTTGCTTTTTCTAAACTTTGAAAAGTCATTAACTGAACGCCAACAAATCTGATGATATTTAATGAAAATTAATTTCTGGGGTAAGTGGCAGAGCTATGGATTGTAAAAACTTTCCCCTCTGCTTTGGCAGATCCTCTCTGCCAGTTTCAAATAGCTTTTTCTGCTGTTTGACTTTATTTCTTAGATTGAAGATTGAAGTTTTCTAATGTAGCAGTTTACTAATTTAACAAATATGGACCACAAGAGCCTGACACATAAAGTGGTCAATGTGGCTAAGAGTGTTTTCACATCAAATAGTCCGGCAAACTCGGTTTGATTGTGGACCGAAGTTGCAACATTTGTTAGGTTTTCAGCTGCTTTGGTTCTTATTCACACTGCAATGTGTCAAATGAACCAAACTATTTGAAAAACCTGCTCCCCTCCTCGCCTGTAGGGGGAGCTGGACCAAGAGCCACTGAAGGAAACAACATAAAATAAGACACTGAGCGCAAATCCCTTCTTTATTAAATATAAACTTAAATGGAGACGCATCAGATTTTAGCGGTTGTAGGATTTCTGTTTTGTCTTTGGTATCTAGTGCTAAGCTCTTGCGTTTGTTTTGGTTGTATTTACCCAGAATTCCTTGCGCTGTAGTCCACTTCCACTTTCTTGAAGTGGTCTCAGGTTGGCATTCACATATTCATTCAAACAGCACCAGAGTTCACTTGAACCAAACTGAGACCGAGGCTTTTAGGCGAACCAGAGTTCAATTTTCCGCATTCACACCTCCCTAATTACGAGAATAAAGTTACCTGAATAAAGTGGTTCAACTTTATTCTTGTAATTTTTGTTTGTATTATCTTGCCATGACCAGCACTCATTGTATGCCGTATAATTGGGTAGAAATATTCGCTACAGGACTCTTGTGCAGCGCGTCAGAAGAAGAGAGGAAGTCAGGTTTTACCCAGCGGCACAGAGGCCAACAATGACGCTTCCATTAAACAATCAGCAAACAATCTCTGCCGTTCTCAATCAGCGAGATGTTTTGCACTCATCAAAATAATCACCATCCTGACCAGACGCTGCTGACTGATAAACAATACAAATGTTATACTGTACGAGAAAAAATCAGAGCACGAAAGGAAAGAAGTTAGATTTTTACTTCGACCGATTGAGTGTGATTCTCCAAGCAGCTCACCACGGTTACCACGGTTACTACTCTCCACTTTTTGGTTTTCACTAACGCAATCAACCATAAGTGTGCATGGCACAGAAAACAACGCAACGAGTTTGAAAACAAACAGCATGAATGTAGTCAGCAACCAGCAATGATTGACAATTATTTGATCATTTGCTGCAGTAAAACTGAGGTTTTTATACGTAAAATAAACTAAGTGCACCCCTTGCTGCTCAAAAGAGGAAAGAGCAGCTGGGTTCGTTAATCAGATTTGTGTTTAAAGAGCAAAAATGATGAATTTCCATCATTATAAACAAGCTTTGCTTGAATTTTAATAGTTAATTTTTAAGATTTGGAAAATGCTTGAAATTCAAACTGTGCAGTTTTTTAATGAAGTGAAATTTTATGTTTTATCAAAAGCCTAAATTTGGAAACGTTTTTTACAGTTGAGACCAGATATTGGATAAATGTTTTTCTCACTGTCTGAAGTTAAATCAGACAAAACTTTTCTTTTTTCTGTATTTTGTGTTTAAACATTTAATTTGAGCAGGAAGGTCAATAATTCATGATTTGGTCGAAATGTTTCATTGTAATCAATATTTATTATTCATTATATTACATTGCATTTATTATTATTGCAGTGACTTAATGATTTTATTTCTTATTTCTTTTTCATTGAGCAACATTGTTGAAATTGGTTGTGTGTGAGACATTTCAAAGCATAAAATTTTATGTTATTTTACTTTGTCCCTGTAGAATGTAGAATAAATAATTTATAATAGTGAATTTAAACAGTTTTTTAAATTTTATTTTATCTGTATTGAAAACTTACCTTGAAAATAATTGAAGTTTATTGAGGAAAAACGTACAAACCCTTAACTAACCGCTTTCATTTAGTCATAATTAGGAAAATGTTCATTTTGTTACCTGATTATTTTCCAAGCATATAATAGCTGTGACCCCATCCCTGTGTTTTTCTGTAGCGCTGTGGCACAGCGATCGTTGAACTGTGCCGCTCAGTCTCCTAACCACTCCCTGCAGAGCCTGTAAACCATATAAAATCAAAGAAAGTTTCCTTAATGCAGAGCCTATCATTGATTCCTGCAGGAGCTCTGGCGTGTTTTGGCTTCGGTGATGGGAAGGAATTGATTTAGTGATGACCGTATTTCCCCATCGAGTCCTTTGTACACAATTTCTGCTCAAATGCACAAATTACAGCGTGGATCAGAAGGCTGCTGTCAGAGGCAATTGTCCTGAAAGATGAATTTAGAGGGATGCATGCAGCCAGAAGCGGAACTATACTAATCAGGGAACTGAACGATGCTTTAAATCTGGGCTTTTAATGATCTATTGCAACATTATCAGGGAGATGGAGAGATTTATTTTTCTTTTTATTTAATTTTAGAAACTACAATTGGGCGCACAAGTTGAATTTTCTGTCCATTTTCTCTAATCCACACAGGGTCAAATGTTTACATACAACAACTTTATGGGACAATTTTGACTGAAAAGTTGATCAATCCTCTTAAGGCTGCAACTAGTAATTATTTTAGTAATTGAATAATCTACTGATTATTCTGACATTTAATTGGATTAAAATATAAACACATTCTGCAGATTTGTCCTAACTACTTAAACATTTTCCATACAATATCAGAAATACATTAACAATACATTTCCATTTTTAAATAAGAAATTAAATATTTTATTGCTTAAAAAGTAATACCTTAACCAGGTGATTATGAAAAAAGGTTTTGCATGAGTAGTTTTACTTAAAATATATTTACATGCAAGAATTTTTATCTTATTTGCATCTTAAATGCGAAACGGATAGATATGTTATACACTTCTGGCTTAATTATGGCTCTGAATACATTGGTTTAGTCAGTAAATGGTATTTTTTGAGTTTGTATTCTCCAGTTAGCGATTAATCGATTACTGAATTAGTTCACAATTATTTCAGTAATTGATTAATCACAATCGTTTCAGCCCTAGTGGTTTCCTGACATCCCTTCATATTTGTGGTTTAGTATTTACAGATTCCACTTTTTCATGGATTTCTTTTGTAAAGCATAACCAGAAAAATCCAAAGGAAACTGCAGCTTGAGGAGCTGAAATCCTACTTGACATGTAATTTGCTGCCATCCATACATTTCTAATAAATTCTGAGATTAGGACCATTTTATAAACTTAGTCCACTTTGTCCATTTTGTTTGATTGTTTGGGATTATTTTCAGGTTCAAACATTTGATTGTGTGGAAGTTTTAACCATCTAACTGGGCCACAGCCGTTCATAAACTGTGGATGTTTTCACTCCAATAGACTCGGTTTGATTGGGGAGCAAAGCTGCAAAATTAACAGCTGTGCAAAGAAAGTGACACAAAAACCTCACAAGACTCTGAGCACAACTTCTGTCTTCACAAAATGTAAGCAAAAACGTTTTTGTCGTTTCTCCTGCTAGCACTAGAACTAGACTTTTTGGTTGTATTTACCCAGAATGCTGTGCGCTGTAGTCCACTTCCTGCTTTTGGAGCGGTTTCCAGTCAGTTTGGCGTTCACATATGCATTCAAATTACGCCAGAACCTTTCTGATGACCACAGAAACAGGATTTGTAGTTGAGGTGCAACTTATTGAAACATGTTAGTGGTATATGTTTCTATTTTGAAAGAGTAAAAAATTATGTTTTGCCGCCAATTCATGTTTTTGAAAAGAGTAGAAGTAGTAAACAAGCCAATATGTCTACAACACATCAGTTTCATTGTCTTAAGAAATCATTTAAAACACTTTTTAAAAGAAGGAGTTAATTTCTAAAGTTGTCCTAATCAGAGATACTTGGATTTATTCTTAAGGAGTTTTTAAACTTCTTCAAGCAGTGGATAAACCGAGAATTCACAGATTCTTCCAGACATCAGTGTTGTTCCTGGAACAATTGCTAAGTGCTGATAAACACAGACGAGTGAGTTTAACCCGAGGCAAAGATCCTGTTTGCTATAAGTCTACCAGAAGCCAAACAGGACATTTTATTTTATTTTTTCTCGGGGTTTTTTCAGAACAGCGTCTTGCCACTGGCTCTCTACGCCTGCAGCCATGTCGCTCCGTGGGGAACGTTCTCTCAGGCGACTCTTGCCAATCTCCTACCTGCCTCCGAAATGTCCGTGCCAATTTCTAGTTTGCGGTCCAAAATAAGCACAGCTCCTTTTCTGTTCTTGCATCCAGCTCACCTAATTATCCTGGTGCTATGAGGCATGTTAGAATGCACTCGCTCTGCCTCTGCCAAGCCACTTTCCAACCTGTGCTCTTTAATTGGTCTTCATTATAGAAGGAGCTTGAGGAAACAAGTCCCACGTAAAGACTTAATGCGACTTGTTTGTATGCTGCATGCAGGAATGGTTCAGACTGTGTGTTTACAGTAATGCTGCTAATAACATTTAAGAAGAGGAAGCTGCTTGTAGTGTCTTTCTCACTCACACTATTGGATAAAAACTGGGAGGTGAGACTGAATCCGCAGGCAGAAAGTGATTTGAAAACAACACCTCAGGTTTTTTGGACTGCTGTCAAAACTTTTATCAGATTAATCCATATGCTTATCTTTGTTAGCCTGAAATATGAATATGAACGTTTTCAAAACAATCCTCAAAGGGGATCTATTAAGCAAAATTCACATTTTGCACATTTGTGAACTTCCATCTGTGCCTAAAAACAGACCAAGCACTTAAAAAGAAACACCCACTGCTCTTTTATGGCTAAAAATATCATGTTTTTTTGGTGTCTTTGGAATTTAACATCACAAATCAGCAGGCACTGGCTGTTACCTAGCAACCAGTGGAGCTCCGCCCATTACCTGGCAACCCAACCTGTGCTTCAGCACGTTTGGTCAGCTGGTTTTACCTCTGTATGCACTGAACAATGGCTGTTGAAAAAGACAAATGTTTTGCTGTTGACTAACCATCCAGAAGCCATTTGCTGCATTCTTGTTAGTTGTGAAGGAGGCACCACTTCTGCTTTTCAAAGACGTAAGGTTAATTGTGTGTCGCTGTTTTCACGTGTGAGTGGAAACGTTGAGTTGGGGGGCGTGGCCAGCAGCAGCGTATTTGGATTTAAAGTGACAGGAGTCCCTATAACACCTCACTAATGTCTCATTATCTAAGAATGATTTTGTGCAAAGAATTTAATAAAAACGTTTTATATAACCTGTAGACCTATCCTAACCTGTTCAAGGAAGCGTAAGAGGTCACCTTTAAAAAATAAAAAACGTTTTATCGTCTCTCAAACCCAAAAGGTCTGAAGATTCTGAAGTTTCCAGGTTTGTTCGTTTAGAAATGTATAAGTAAATATAAGTATTACACCATCTTGATGTACATTTTAAGAATAATCCTTAAGCATTCATTTAGTTTTAAGAATTTGGAATAATTTTGAGTTACATTCCACAGAAAAATGCATTAAAACTGAACCCTGAAAAGATGAAGGTCGACTGTAAATATCCGTTTTGTGGTGGAAAGACCTTGAGATCTGTCACCACCAGTTGGATGAACTAAATAGCATAAGCTAAATAATCCAAGTCCTTTGTTCTTCCTGTTTGGGTGAAAAAAAAAAAAATCACAACAAATAAACAAAATCAATGTTTTAGGAGAGCAAATGGAAAATGTGGGAAAGGTCTTTCTATCCAATCTATCAGGTCAAGAGTTTCATCCTTGAAAATAACAGTAAAGCAATAAAGCAGAGGGCTGAAAGAAAAAAAAAAATAACCCGACACGGTCATGAGTCGTCTTGAGGTTCAAATAGAAAAACATAATAATAAAAAAAATGGAGAACCGCTCCGTCCGCCGTCATATTCCGAAACACACGCTCAACAAGAACAATTACTTCATCCCAAATGGCGATTTCTCCCCTTTCTCCGGCTACTGTACCGCTTCCATTTGTTCTAATTATTAGAGGGTTTTACAGAGTAATTGCTTTTGGATCAGAGGAGCTGAAACATCAAAAGGTAATTCAGACATTCTCCACACCCCACAATGAGGAGTATGCATCGACCACAGCGAATAACAAGAAATGAAACCGTAGAAAATGATGTGATTGGATTGACCTTCTGAGTTAGAGCACGTCTGTGGAAGCTCCACTCAGTCACTCATGAGTGGGTTTTAGCTCCTGCAGCATCCACAGCAGCCATTATTGTAATAGTATGCATTACTGGCATTCAGTTCCTGTTTTGACTCAAACCTTGACCTTTACGGCCAATTTTCCACATATACATCGGACATAGGTGTTGTTTTCTTATACGGATATATTTGGTGAAATGTCAGCAACAGTTGGGGTTATATGCATAATGTATATAAATCAGATACTTTATCTGAGAAGAAAAAGGCAGCAGAATTAAAATAAATCCCTAAATAATTTGAGTTTTGCTCCTCATTTCAAATCCCTGAGAGGCAGAAATGAATGTTAGTCACTTCCCCAAAGTTTCACTATTATCCAGACGCACAAAAATGAAATGCCATTTGAGGCCATGTACTGGAAATTAGTTTTCAAAACTGTAAAATGATGAGCAGCGGTAAGATGCTGGAGGGAAGGCCCTGATTGGCAGGTCTCAGACCAGCGCTATCAAACCAAAACTGCTGGAGAGATGTGAAATCCCAGACCCATGGGGTGGATAATAATAGTTCTGGTGCAAATATTAAAATGCCGACTAAACCACAAAGGAGATGTTGATGTGCTCTCAGCGTGCGCTGCAAAAATTCCTCTGTTAATGCGGTTTTTCTGAACTATGAGTTTCCCTATAAAAAAGCCTCCATCATTTGTTTTTAACATCAATTTAACTATAAATGTATTCAAATCAAACTTAAAAATGCTTCATTTATACCAACAAAAAATGAATTGTAACAAGTGCTTTCATGGAGCTGTTTTGTAGCAGTCAGTGTCTGGAGAGGCCTCTGACTGAAGACTTGCCTTTTTTCTTTCTTTTATTTGGTCTCCATTCTTTGCATCTACTCAACATATTCAACATGAGAAACTAAAAATACATAACATACACAGGGAGCATAACAAGTTCAAAATAAAAGTAACTACAAAAAATAAATACAAAACAGAGGAAATAGGTAAAAACAAATTAATTACACTATAATGAAAAATATTCTACAAAAGACATTAAATTCAATATGTATGCAAAAACATACACAATCAATATAACACCATTATGAATAATAATTCTGTATATTTCTTTTCGGAAAGCTGTTTGAAATAATTTTTTCTTATTTAAATATTGGTAAAGTGAACATAACTATCTGAGGCAGACATCTTCAAATTACGTATATGAACTTTTGGAAGAATAAATTGACATGATTGCATGTCTAGTTTGATAATAATGTACATTGGTACTAAAAAACAACAGACTGACATTTTGTCTTTACATCTCATGACTGTCAAACAGCCGTTTTGGTTTAGTTGCATAAATATTGTTAGCAGACATGTTTTACCAGCTCAATCTGTGGAAAATGGAGCAGATAAATATAATCCGCATCACGTTTCCAGGGCAACACTGAGTGATTTATCGCAGGAACAAACTTATTCACTTGTGGTTTGTTTTATTGCACTTCTTAATTAATAGTATGATGGAGTAATAAGGCCATAATTAGACAAGTAAAAGATAAAATTACAAGAATAAAGTGATACAATTATGAGAATAAAGTCATATAAGAATAAAGTTGAATTAAACGAGAATAACATGGTAATTATGCCAGAGCAAAGTCATTATTTGAAATGAACACAAATAAAGTGGTAATGATACAAAAATAAAGATCATCATTCCTGTAAAACAACTTTTATCCTCATATTATTTTGACGTAATTCTTGCAATATGACTTTACTCGTAATTTTATCAAAATGTTTTTTTCTTAGCACGGCATTAACACTCAGTCGGATTTTCCTGTACAGTTTTAGTGCTTTGAATGTTTCTTCTTTTGGCAAATGACCTTTTTTGAGTTTATTTACTCCAATTGACTAATTTTATTCTTTTATTGTCTTGTTTCGTACGACATTAGCTGAATATTGGTAAAGTTTTACCCACATTTGTAATGAAAACTTGTCTTCTTGTTGGCGCTCAGCAGGATCAGAAAACCTGAAAGCTGAAATCTGCTGTGGAAGCCACTAAAATCACAAACTGTCACCGCTGTAATGTATGCCACTCTCAGCCGAGGCCAATTGACGGCAGGAAAAGCGAACGTGACATTATCTTACTGAAACTCGGACCGCGGTACCAGACGTACATCCGTGCTCCGCGGTGTTAATGTAAAACTCACTCTGACATTTATTTAAAATCCAATTTAGCTCAGGTGCTGCAGGGATATGGAGTCTGGATGGAGTTTTGTGTCGGCTCTCTAATGAAGGAACCAACGCTGGAAAACTTAGAGCCTGATGAATATGAGCAGATGTCAGAAAGTGATCTGACACATATTCCATCAATTTGGCCGTGTACCTGCAAGGAAATAAAATGTCTGAATAACTCATTTGGTAAACAGAACACCTTGTGTGGCACCTTGAAATTCTATCAAACCGGGATGGGAACGGCTCGCTGGGTGGACGAGCGTCTGACTGTATATGCATGTGGGTAATTTTCAATATGATGGTATTTGGACAGTCTGAATTAGAGAGTAATGCATATCCAATTTTGTTCAATTTCATCCAATTTTACTTGTTTGTCAATTTGCTCCTGGAAAGAAAGGTTGAGATGCAACCGTCAATTTGCCTTCGGAGGAGCCATGAAATGGACATTTTATGTAAATATCCGGAAATATTTACATTTAGCTTACTTCGTTGGTATTTTATAACACAGACCAAAGCTAAGTAGTGAATAATTGTAGAATGATACAGTTTGAAACCTTTTTTTTCCTCACTGTTTTCAGTTAAATCAGACCAAACGTCTCTTCTTTTAGGTTAGTTAAAATTATCAAAATTATTTCTATTAAATGCCACAATAATGAGAGAGATTTACTTTTTAATGCCTTCAAAATCAGAAGTTTACATACATTTCCTCAGTATTGCTACATGTGCAATAATTTACACAAAAACAGTTCATTATATATCACAAAAACAGCGGATTTGATCCACATGAAGCCCAACATGTATGATACAACCCACACATGCATAGCCTACCTTGTTTAAAATGTATTTACAAATTATACTAAATAGTCAAGACTGGAAAGTAAAGCCTACCTGTGTGATCCAGGGGAGGAAGTGAACGGAGATTCCCAGGTTCAGGTCTCATGTCTGAGATTCCAGAGGAGGTGAAGCAACAATGTTTGCTTAATTTCAACTCTTTTTGCAAAAGTTTTGACTAGATTTAACTGTTTAACCCGCAGTCTAAGCGCAACGCTTCAGAAGAGCGCGGCAGATGTCACGGTCGGCTCTTCAGTTTGCAAAAACCGAAAGAAAGCTGGTAAAACCTACGGAGGGTAAAAACTCCATTTATTCATTTTTAGCCAGCTTCAATGTATAGAAACATCTAGTTTACAAAAACACGACAAAACAGAACTGGTGGAACTGGGTCAAATTTGTTGGCCGAATAAAACCCTTTTTTTCTTTTTTCTTAAGCTAAACCAGAACAATTTTCTCTCATTTTAGTTAAAATTATCTTGATTATTTTTATTAAAGAGGTTTACTTTTTATTTGCATTTCCTTTGTACTTTGACTTGGATCAAACCTGTTAGTTTGCTGGAGTTCTGCATTTTATTAAGCGTTTTTGTATTTTCCACCATTCTAGCGTTTTGCTTAAAGATTCACAAATGATTCTGCACTCCTAAGAATAAAGGCATATTGTTAGAATATTACTTTTTCCCTGCAGGGTTATGATTCCTGTAATATTATGACTTTATTCTCATATTATTCAAACTTTATTCTTGCGTAACTTGTAGTGTTTTGATTTTATTCGTGAAATATTACAACTTTGTTCTCATATTATTTCAATTTTATCCTCGTAATTGTTTGACTTTCTTCTTGTAGGAGTTCTCATAATTTTATGACATTATTCCCTGAATCTTATTTTGTAATTTTTCTTAGTATGGTCTTAATACCTGGTCAAAATAAATAAACATTTTTAAATACTTTAGCAAGACTGATGTGGTTGGAAATCTAATAATAATAATAATAAGTCACAGTTTATGTATATTTCACATTTGCAACAAGCTCAGCTGACCAAAGTGCTACAACTATCAAATCACAGGCAGATACATTATAAAACAGAAAATTAAATTAAGTTTGTTAAAAAAAAATAAGAAGAAATACCAAAAACAAACTTTATTTTGAAAGGGACAATGTAGAGCTCAAACATAAATGTCACCAGCTTGTAGCATAAGCTAATTCACATCTACATTCCCATTGCTGCCATTGAACTATATAACATAAGCGGACTTTTCTGCCCTGATTGCCAATTGACTTTCCCCAGATGAAGCCACATAGAAGAGGGCACCATCAACAATGGAGGCCAGATTTTCAGACACAATGTGGCTGATTTCCTCAGGACAAAACGCCAGAATTGGTTGACGTCTCTTTAAGGCTTTGGATGTCTTTTTTTGAAGAGGTTTCGTGAGAAGCACGGCTAATTAAATTTGCTTCGCAGGCAGCGTGTATCTGCTCTGCATTCTGAACTGATATGTTTGTGTACCAGCTGACAAAAACTCAATGCTTCAGCGTCTCGGTAATGAGAGAAGGTTGCATGAAACGTATGGCTGGGCGTTTAGATTCACTGTGATGCAGTGAACATTAATGGGACACACTTTCAGAAAGTCAGTCAGATGACAAATGATGAGAGTAAAGGTCATAATGCTGGTTTGTTTTAAAGACAAGAGGGAGTTGGAAGATACTTTACTCACAGATTCAGATGCAGTTTGACAAAAACAGAGTTCATCTCTGATCTTTGAATCTAAAACGCTTCAAAATTTAAGATATGATGGATGGATGGATGGATGGATGGATGGATGGATGGATGGATGGATGGATGGATGGATGGATGGATGGATGGATGG